>PVKB01002451.1:102089-281224 GCA_004027205.1 Ctenodactylus gundi
ACACAGACAGTGAAACTGAATAAAACGTAAACGAGGCTATGTGAAAATGAACATATCAGGAAAATGGAAATCCTGATGGATAGTAGTGATGGATATAAAAATATGCACAGATGCGAAAAGAGGATTGAGTCTTCATTTCCCACCCACAGGCATTCTCTAGCTAGCCTCTGTGAGTCGTTTTTTATCACCTACTAAGACTTCACATTTTCTCTTTTATTCAACAATGGAATATTTTTTTTTCCTTTATTGATATAGCTATACTATCTATAGAGATTTCTGAGTGGTCAATAATTCGAACTATTTCTTAAATAATTATTTTTAATAACATAATTTTACAAGCACATTCTCCAACCCAAGAACTAAGTTTTACAGCTTTAAGTAAGATTTAAGCTCTAAAAATCAAACTATCCTTCTTATGGAGGGGAAAGAAAAAACTAACTTGCCAATGATGAACGTGTGTAATTATAGAAACCATACTGGGAAGGAAAATAAAGAAAACGGAAGAGAAGGTATAGAGCTAGATTACATGCAAATGAAAATATCAAGGAAGTGATCCTCATAGGATTCATGTGATACAGAGAAAGCCAAATTTCATCAAGGATCAAATTTCCAGAGCAACAACAAAATACACCCAATCATTTTGATAATTGTGCATTATTAAAAAGGTCAATCTTATACTGTAGAACCAGGGAAGTCCCGGCACTGTCAGTGTAAATGCTTAGCCATGCTAATAAGCTTCCGAAAAGCTTCTGAAGAAACAAGTGTGTCCAGAGTATCCCACACCTTCCAGAACAAGGGATAATGGCACTGTCTTTTCAGCGTGTTTAGTTGTTACAGGTAATGTGAAGGTGGCTCCTTCCTGATGCCATCAGCTGTCAAGGCCACTCACTGAAAAGGACAGGTGGTAACGATATGAAGAAGCCAGAATGTGGACATAAGATGACTGTGACCAACGCCTCTTCTAGGACCGTAAACAGCGATGGCTGGATACATAGTTTCATTTTAAGCTTCCTCTTCAATTATTTATAAACTATTATGAGTTAAGGAAGAAAAAGAATAAAAAGCTCACCAAAACATTTGAATTATATTTTTTGTCTGATTGGCTAATCACAGAATGATGGATCTCCATAATTTCATAAAGTTTCTTTCTGACTATGGCTCACAACATGAGTCAAGATAAAATGCAATTAAAATGTTTCTAGCATGACTAGTAGAAAATCAATGATTATTTTTAATAAAAGAGGCAAGAGGTTCTAGTTAGTTGTGTTAAAATGAGTTCACACCCTACCAATGAGCCACACCCTAAAAATATCATTCTTTGCTTGAAAGTCTTACCTCATTGTTAGAAATCCCATTGTTAAGTGAAAGATTCATACGTACGCAAATGTGCAATATCTATATGTAGTGAAAGATCTAAAAACATATCAATGGAATAGAAAGGATCTTTAAGAAAAAAAAATTGAGGGGCAGCAAGAATGACACAGTGGTCAAAGCACTTCCCTTGAAAGTGCAAAGTCATGAATTCAAGTCCCCCGAACCACAAAAAGCTGGGTGTGGCGGTGCACACCTGTAATCCCAGCACTCTGGAGCCTGAGGCAGGAGGATTTCAAGTGAGTCCAAGGCCAGCCTTGGCTCCATAGTGAATTCCGGAGCAGCCTGGGCTAGAGAGCAAGACCCTATCTCAAAAGAGGAAAAAAATAAGAAGAAGAAGAAAAGGAGAAAAAGATTCTTGATAATGAGTATATATACTAAGTTTGTGCATAAAAGAAATATTGAGAATGCTTTCTAATGTAAAGAAGCAAAATGTACAGCGGCAGTGGTGGTAAAGTTATGTGAACAGCCATTTTTGGATATTTAACTATTTTAATGCATAATTTTCATCACTAAATTTGTATACCCTTTGTGGGGTTTAATGTTATTCCATATTCAAACTACAGTTAGTACAGTTAGAACCAAATAAAGATAATTTATCACAGCAGGTGATTTTCTTGAAATCCATAGGAAATCTGGAAATCAGAGATCCAGGATAAATTTTTAAAATTTGCCATGTTCCTATCTCTCTTACTTGGCATACATAAAAATGCCAAACATTGTGGGATCATCCAAACATGTTTCTAGCTGTTTTCCACAGTTTTCAAGGAACTGTTTTGCCAAGTAAATTATTGAGTGTATCTTTGCTTGAAATTAAAATGTCAAAGTAGCACTTTTACAGCATATTAATTTATTGCGCTTTTGACTGAAAAAGTCATCACTCTGGAACAACAGAAGGCATTGTCAAAAATATAATACACGTTTTCTAGAGTTATTATACTAAATAGTTGTTAACTGAACAGTCATTATGTTAGGTAGGTCTGTTTCCCACCTAATTTATTTTCTAGCCCAACCTATTTTTGAAAGGGAAAACAAAGGAGGCATAAATGCAACACTTGCAACATTTTAAAAGGAAGTCTCATCTCAAAACACTGATTCTCTGATGACAGGACTAACTCATTTTAATACACACAACACAGGTGCACACACACATGTGCACACACACTAATGTAGCAACGTACGCATTATAGTAAAGTAACAGTTTCTTTTTTTTCAGGAATGTTGTGTCTACAGATATCTGATAATGTCATTTTCACTAAGAACTCAGAAGGGGTGAGAAAAAAATTGAGACTTGTGAGTTAAGAAGTCAATTTTTCTTCATCACTTTATCATCATGAAGACCCAAAAGATGATACTAAAGACTTTTACCAATTCGGTCTTAACAACATGCTTATGATGGCCTCTACTAGGCCATAGCATCGCCTCTTAACTTCTGAGATGAATACGTTCTTTTTGCTCTGCCCTAGATTAATTTTAGCATCACTTCTAAGGCACAAATCTGCATGTCAAATGCATTTGCGCTATCTTCACCTTACATTGATTAACACAAATTAAGTTTCACACTCATCACTTAGAGCAGTTAATAAGTAGTGGTGACAAATTCATGATTTTGCTCCACCATGGCCCTCATAAATCCCCCTTTCCATACGTTTTACTGGGGAAATATATCTATATCTGTAGGAGGAACATGAAGCAAAGCCTTTCGTACCGTGTGTTAGACTTTCCTTACTGTTAGAAGATGGAGTTAGGAGGCACATGTAAATCTTACAGCTAATTAGACTTCAGAAGATGGGCCCCAATAACTAGTTAAACAATAGGTATTCTCATGAAGATTCAAATAGTAAATAAATTTTCACAATGAAAACCCAATAGTGTATCATCAATTCCTGAGTTATGTTTATTTCCACAGCAAAATAGGAAGCTATCACATCAAGGCAAATTGTAATAATAAAATGGGAGATTCTAAACAACCCTCCTTATATTACAATGTTTTATTGACTCAACAGGGAGTTAAGAAAGAAGGGATTTGGGTGAGAGTCTATTACAAATATTTTCCCAGAAACTCTCGTTTTGTTTCGGCTTTGTAACACAAATACATGCAGAGTTACCATGAGAGACTTATAATAAAACATATGCTAAACAACAAAGGGGAAATATACTTAACTAATACGCAAATATAATTTTGTATTTTATGATACAGCTTAGAGAATATAGTAATAAAAAGTGAAATTAAGTTTTTTAAAGTTATAAAGAGCATTCTCAAAAATCTACATAAAGCCAGACTGTGAGCAATCACTCTCTGCCTTTAATATTAAAAAAAAAAAAAACATTTACTAACTCACTCTGAATAGACTCTCTTGTAGATAAGAGTTTGTTTTTATGAGATGTGACAAGTAGACGGAATGTGGAAACAGTCTGAAAAGATGGCCTCCACATATCACTGGCTAACTCCAGAAGTGAGACCCAACGTGGTACCGTTGCTATTTTAATATTATGATATGTAGATACTTTGTGACTTTTGCTATACTTCCATACAGAGACAAAATCGAAAGGCCAAGCTGTTATCTTTCATTTGCTTCTTTGGTTCTCCTGTTTCCCTCAGTGAGCTGCAGAACATGGAAGTTTGGGGATTTTTCTCTGTGTTGTTACAACATTAAATGTTCATGTCTGTATGCTTTGTTCTAAACCAAGTGTGTGTGTCCTTTCTTTTTCATTTTGTATCCCTAATCCTCAGTATAACATAATTCGGAGGTAGGATCCTTAGGAGGGCATCAGGTTTGGATGAGGTCATGGATTGGGAATTTCAGGAGGGATAAAAATATTATTAAATTCACAATATTATTAAATTCACGATAGTTCCTTTTCTTAGAGAAGTAATCTAACTAATCAGGAATGTAAATCAAATACAGATCTGCAGAGTTCATTTAAATAAGCTCAAGTTCCTATTTTTTAAATGATGGTGCTAAAAAATCCCAGCAACAAAAGATCTGTTGTTTATAAATTTTGTATGTAAGAGTAATGAAGCTGTGGCATGTAGACTTCACTCTGTGAAATGAAAATCACAGAATCATGTTAATGCCTCTGAGAAAGCGTAGTGAATGCACAAGGTTAACCCTACTCTTGAATCGTATAGAGACAATTGCTATGTGAAAGACGTATCTGACAGTTCTCTAGCAAAAAGATTGCTACAAGAAGACACTCATTGTTTGACTTGACCAGGAGATCAATGCGGAAAATCTTAGGCCACCAAATTCAACTCCTATCAAAAAAATCAATCATCCAGTTAATTAATAGTAGAATAGTGTGAGGCAGTAAGACTAGTTGTATTAAAGAGAGGGTAGTCAAGAACTGAAAGAAAAGTATGTACAAAGAAATCTCCGGAATTTTGATAGGCTCTAAATTATTTTCTACTTATATGTGTATGTATGTGGAGAGGTCGCATTTATGGAGAAACACTGAAAGGGCCCTGATTTTTCAATTCTTGTTGAACTTGAGGACTACATAAGCAGCGAATGAAAGAGAAATACAATGGCAAACTCTTGGTTGAAATCAAGCCCAACACACACATACATACAGACACATGCACAAATACCCTCTGTGAAATTCATTAGACTTATTGATTCAAAGAATTTATGGAAATGTTTGTCTAATATTAACCGATCACTAAAATGTCTGAAGTAAAGTCTTCCTTCCCCACACAAAAATAAAAAACAAATTCTGGAGTATTGACCTATGAAAGATACTAAAAAAATTGTGTGTCTCTAAAGAAATACAGCAAGCTGACTTCCAAAATTTCCATATTATATTATTTCATGTTCACTTCTAGGCAAAGTATAGTTATACAAACATATACACTTTGTCTACCAAAAAGCAAAAAAAAAAAAAAAAAAGAATAGTGGTAAACAACAAAAATAAAAATGAGACAGCAAAACTGTCCTTGAAAATCCAAAATTCAGCAGACAAAAATTACATCTACTGTAGTAATAGATACAAAAGTCAACAGCAATAATTAGTAGTGCTGATACTACATCTTTAGTTATAAATAAAAGAACAAAACAAAAGACTGAAAAGATTGAAAAAAATAGAAGACACAAACAGTATTATTAGCCAAGGAAAACTAACAAATACATACAAAACTAAACTAAAAAACAGAGAAAAGCTTATTCTCTTCAATTTCATATTAAATATTCTCCAAGACAAGATACATGAGGATATAAAGCTTCAAAAAATGTAAAATAATATGGATGATATATTAAAATGGATGAAATCATGGAAACATGTTCTCTATGACTAAAATGGAATAAACATAGAAGAAAATTTTACAAATACATGGAAATTAAGCAATCCAAAGAATTAATAAAGTCAAAAAAATTCCATTAAAAATTATGGTGATGAAAATCAGCACACCAAATAAGGGATAGCAATTAAAATAATGAGAGAAATTTATATTTATGAATTCCTAAAAGAAAAACCTCAAGGTATCTATGCAACTCAACCTCCCATTATTAAGAAAATGTAAAACAAACAACACCACCAGCAACAAACCTCTGAATGTCAGAAAAAGAAAGTCATGAGAAAGACTCAAGTGAAAATAAATTTGGAATTGGAAAAATGGAGAGAATTAGAGAATTCAGAACTTGGTTTCCTAATACTTCATTGGGTTCACCAAGAAGGGGGTCAAAATAGTAAAATGAGAAAGTAAACAATGATCGTCATTGCTGTAATTTACAGAAGTGAAAAATAATTATGAGAATACTATCAGGCATCTAAGATGAACAAATTTAAAAACTCATCATTAACCAGTGTTGACAAGGACATGGAGGAACTGAAATCTTCCAGATATGTGCATGTGAATGTTACCTAGAGAGCTCCTGCTGCTGTTCTTAAATATCACGGACATCCTGATTCCCCAAGGCAGCAGTGATCAGAGGGAAATGAATTAATCAATGAGAACTCTGACTCCAGATTAATCCATGAATGAACTGACAACCACAAGGGCCATTGCGAGATGAAGTCTCAGCCCTAGTTGGAGGAGATAGGTGAAGCAGTGTGCCCTGGAAAGGAATATTTTATTTCTAACCCCTTCTTCTTGTTGCATCTTAATGCTTTCTGGATATCACGCTTGACTCCATTGCATGCTGGCTGATGTAATATCCAGCCAAGCCCAAAAGCAATGGAGATGGGT
Source organism: Ctenodactylus gundi (assembly GCA_004027205.1). Classification (NCBI taxonomy): domain Eukaryota; kingdom Metazoa; phylum Chordata; class Mammalia; order Rodentia; family Ctenodactylidae; genus Ctenodactylus; species Ctenodactylus gundi. Next base: position 108,646 of record PVKB01002451.1, read on the forward strand.
GAGCACAGACAAACTGTGAGCCAAAATAAACCTTTACTCCTTTAAGGTGATTTTCCCAGGTAATGTGTCACAGCGATGAAAAGCTGAGTAGCAGTTACTACACACCCACCCAACTCTTCTGGGCAAACACTCAAGAGAACTGAAAACATGGTCATACAAAAATCTAAAATGTAGTTCATGCCGGTTTATAAAGGCATAGTTCACAGCAGTTATTACATGATAATATTCCACTAGCTATCAGCTAAAAATAAACAAAATGCTACATAAACATACAATATGATAGTTGCCCGTAAGAACAGTGAATCACTGATACAGATTACAATAGTTAATGAACCTTGGAAGCATACTATATAAAAAAGGGCAGTCACAAGAAATAATATATTCTTTTATTCTATTCATGTAACATTTCCAGAATGGACAAATCTATTGTGTGCTACCATATATGGCTTTTTTTTGGGGGGGGGAGTTGCAGAGGTGTTCTAATATAGATGATAACTTACATAGAACTGTGTATATAATGAAATGATTTGTTGTATACTTTATAAGGGTTAATTTTGTGACAAATGAATTACTTTTACTTAGCTAGCAGTCTAAACACCCATTGAGCTGAAGGAATTATGTGACAGAAGGTGAGCTGGAGGCAGCTGTAGATTTCTATTCTAACCTAGTGGATCCTACAATGGCTTCTGTCTTCCGGGCACGCAGGAACAGACTTTCTTTCTCAATTTTGGTCATGTTTGAACAGTCTAAAATGTGCATTATCTATAATAAGTAAACCACAGCCACTTTTGCTTTGTCTAAATAACATGTCCTTGAAAAAAAATATTAACATTCATTAAAATCAGTAATTCAAAAAGCAACTTCTGAATAAGAAATAGGACTAAAGAACTAAATTATATCAGGATACAGGATAAACTCTCAGCTCCCAGGTTTCATTGCCCAAGGAAAAAAAGAAATCAACTAATAGAAAAGAAATGGAAAATTTATCTTCCTGTCCTAACTTTGCCTCATTGTATGAAGAGTTCCAAACAGCCCTTGTTTTCAAGCACTACAGCTTCCAGATATTAAAAAAATAAATAAATAAATAAAACAGCTTTGTTAAGGAAACTGAAGTAACCTTAGTAACCTTCAACACAAGAGCAAATGACATACCAAGCAAATGAGAAAGGGTGAGGAGGTCAAAGGTTAATGACATTTTCCTAAACTTTGTTCACCAGCGATTGCCTCTTGGCATAGTTCAAAGCTACAGTGATTGCTGTTTCTGTCATGTAATTTATGTGAATTTCAGATCATTCTTTCTCACATAGTATTGAATGTGTGTTAATAAAACATATGTAACATTGTTTCCCAATGAAGCTAATAAGAATCTCCCTTGAATAGATTCTATAACTACAGTACAAGTTTATTGAAGCAAGAAACACAGGATTGGTGGGCTAGACTCTAACCACAGATGTTTACTTTTTTGAAGCCTTCCAAGAAACAGTATATGACATAGGGTAGTCACGGCATCCTGTCTCCTGTACCATACTCTGTTGATTAGAAGCGTATCACAGTCGTGGTAGAAACAATTGAAAAATGCGTGAATACCACAGCCTAGGGACCATAGGGGATCATCTGAGGCTCTGTTTAGGCACACACTCACAGGGTTAAACAAGATTTTTCTTATCTCATATCTCTTTAACCCAGAATGCTTAATCTCTATTTTACCACAAATCTCTCCAGATGAATTATGGCTCTTTTATTTTTCTTCTTCTTTGTGTCTTAAAGACAAGTGCTACTGGATAACAAGGTCAGAACCTTCACACTGAGCTACATACTCAGGTCTTTTTTATTTATTTATTTTTTTGAAACAGGGTCTTGTTATGTTGCTAAACTGCTCAGGCTGGGCTCAAATATGTAATCCTCCTTCCTTAGCTTCTCAGAATACTGGGATTACAGGCCTGTGTCAAGAAACTCAGCTCAGAAAATATACTTGAATGGAAAATTTTGTTTAGAATCTTTTTTTTGTCAAGCACCATATTTAATGTCATTAAAAAACTTGTGTATTTCTTTCTACATCCTTACAAAGTAGATATTATGAGTTCTTTTGGTTTTTCAGGGAAGATCATATTCATTATTTCTTCCCTTATGTAATTGTAAGCAGCAAGTACTAGGACATGAACTTCAACCAAGGACTTCCCTTAAATCAAAGCTTACTCCTTTACTATTTACTATAAACTCTACTGGCTAAAACCCTGTATCTTTTACATCCAAGTCTAAACAAGGCAGTTCATTTAAAACAGGCCAAAGTGAAAGGAAAGAGATGTGAACACAGCTGCCAAAGATACCAGTAACTCACACAAAAACTCACAATGAATAGAATTAATACAGTCTATATATTTTTTCATGACTTGATCTCAAGTATGACACTACGTCACTAGTATGACTCTCTAGATATTGCTTAGATATGAGCCCTTTTTTCTGTGTAGCTAGATTTTGGTGGGTACATACCAAGTCTGAGTTTTTGAAGAATAATGTAATTATTTATAGCTTTCAACAAACATTTCTTCAATAGGTAAATAGTAGCAAACATCTGCGTCAACATTTTAATTTGATAACTGTCAACAGTAAGTTCTACATATTCAATTAAGCACTACCAATGTCCATTCCCTATTGATGTCAGCATAAACTTCAACAGTATAGCCACTCTTTTGCAAGATGAGCTCGAACCTTCTACAACAGTGGCAAAAGTACTATTATTGGGGGTTTATGACTCAACTAAGTCCATCTTAGAAATGTATTTAGAACAGTCAAAGTGTCTAAACCATGAATAATTTTGCTAAAATAATCTGATTATAATTTCACATTGATTTCTGACAGAATTATAACAATGAATATGTGAAAATAAAGAACAATGATTAAAAATTAGTAGTCATCTTAATTCATATGTTTGAATAATCAATATGCTATTGTTAGGGTTGACAGCATATGATTTCATATTAATGAACTCTTCCTACTCTTTGAATATGCTAAGGTATGTGTATATTTATTGGTAATTTTATATGTAATACCAAATATTTTATTGTGAGTGAATTGTATCTAACAAGATTTAAAAATTTTGTCCAATTTCTCAGATTTCCAAATCATGGAAAAGAATGCAGACAGATTTAATAAATTGTAAACTGTATTTTTTATGTTTCATTGGAAATCCTGGAGGAAATTTCGCTCTTCTAAGAGTCACATTTTAATGTGACTTACTTGCTCAAATTTGTTAAAGAAAAGGAGAAAAGAACTGCAATCATATTTAATCTAAGATTAATACAGAATGAGAAATATATTTCACCTTCAAGGGTTTCATTTATTTACATTCTTTCAGATGTCCTTTTGTAAATATTAGTTCTCAATTAGCCACTGAATTCAGGGGGAAAAAAGAATGCTTTAGAGAAAGACTATGGATTTGAGGGCCAGGGATATGTCAACAATTGTCCTACCATCAGGTGTGTCTCTTTTTGTTGCAAAGATGCCATAAGCAGTTCTACCCCCAAATCTTTTTCTTTTTATAACTCATCTCCTAGGATATGTTCTAAAGGAAAGATGTATATTGTTGACAAGGAATTAAATGTAACAATCAGGCAATTAACCAAGGATGTTTGCAGCTCTATATAAAGAGACAAATTAAGACTACCATGGTTTCCAGAAGCCATCTGTTAACCAATGTCAAACTGATGATAAAGAAAATTGAGTTCCCTTGGCGGTTGGTTTTTCTCCAGCTGCATACAGCTATAAAAGAGCCATCAAAGAGAAATCTGCATTTGTTGTTAACTCAGAAATGCAATAGATAGGCACTGAGAAGCCTCTAGTGACAACTTTTTATTCTGAAAGTTGATAGTAAGATTCCAGGAAAAGTTGCACGTTGAGCCTTGGATCAGCATTTCAGAGTTTCTCGTCAGAGAGAAAAAGTGGTGAGTATGATTCTCCTATGTGCGTGTATGCACAAAAGTAGGGAAAAAAATACATTCAAGGGGATGCAATAATGTGTCAATCCGCTCTGAACCATTCAAATGTTGATCTACTGTATATAGGCACATTGAGAGGAGAGAGAGAGGGAGGGAGGGAGGGAGGGTGGGAGGGAGAGAAAGAGAGAGAGAGAGAAAGAGAGAGAGAGTGTGTGTGTAAAGTATATTATCACATATCCTTTTGCATGGCCCTCATTTTAAGTCAGTTTTTTGTCATGTTGGAGCAGTATCAGAAAATATGCATAAATCTCAATGACCTTTATTACCATGTTCTGAGGTAGATTAATGCCTTGGACCTCAGGAAGCGCTCTGCAGAAGGTTATAGCCCTAATGCTCAATGGTAACATCAAGAAATTAATGCCTTTAAAGTGTAGAGAGTAGAAATCTAGCAAAAGTGAAACTTCAAATTCCAAATATACTCTTTATTAATTGTAAAATTTGGGCACATTACTTAATCTGTTCTAAGGTGTATGTAAAAATTGTATGAAAATAAAAACATCACAAGGACACTGGAAGGATATAAAGAATTAATAGATGTCAATACTTTTGTCAAATAAACCACTAAATATTTTTTCAATGAATTGTCAAAGAAGGCTGATCGCTAAAGACTTTCAGCCTATTGTGAAAAGATAGGATGAAGAGTTGATCTAGTTTGCTTTTCTGACTCTGTCATAAATTATTTGTGTATCTACAGCTGCCCAGATAACGGGATTCTCTGGACTTCAGTTTTCTGTTTTTTAAATTAAAGTCTGGGTAGGCATATAATGAAAGAGCCTTGATCAATCTCCACCTTTTGGAGTTCTAAGTTCTTGAGTTATATGTTAAAAATAAATGCTGAATAAATAATAAGTTGTAGGAAACTAATATTCAATCACAGCAGTCTCTTGTGTGTATGCTTATTAGTAACTTTTAAAGAAAATTAAATAGTAAGGTAAGGCTGTTTTTATTAGTTATGTTAAATTTCCTCTTTATGTTTCTATTACAATGCAGATCATTGTAAGTTAATGTGTTTATTTTATTTGCCAAAGCTACTGAGCTGAATTGTATTAATCCAGAACTATGCTTGTGGTTGTATCTTAAGAAGTAGAATTGAAAACGATGAGAAAACTACTTATTTGTCCATTTTGTGGTTGAGAAAGTGAAAATTAGTAGGTAAGAAAAGACTCAAAGAGAGAAGCAATTACATTTATTGATTGCCAGGCTGATCTTTTCTATACAGCATAATCCACACCTTACGTATTTTGTTTTCAGCAGTCGCACAAAAGTCTCCTTCTCAAACACATTGTCTGTTCCTGACATCCCATCTGACTTGAGGTTACTTTCTACTGTAATTGCCATATTTAGTTTCTCAGTATAATGGTGACTACGTTTTGCACATTGGATGATACCAAGTGAAGACGTGTTTTCTATCTCAAAGCCACTCCAAAAGGCTTTCCCCAACCATTATATAAATCTTTCCATCCATCATTCTCAAATATTCTACAATCAGGTCAGACTGTAGCAAGAAATTTCAGTTGAGAAATATCAAGGGTCAAGATAGTAACCAACACTTAGATATTTATTAAACAATTTGAATACTATCCTTTTAGACATGGTTGATGTCACTAATCTCCTACTACCTCTTCTTAGCTGTTATTTTGAATCTGAAGTATCAAATGTATCAAAGTACCAAATAAGGCACATTTAGAATGAGAGAACTCTTAAGAGCAGTTCTGTTGCTATTGGCTGATTAATGCTACAATAGTAACTAAGTTAAATCTAAATTACAAGACAAGCATAAAACATGGTGGCATCTTAAATACAAAGAAAAAATAAAATGAGACACAAGTGTAATTTACAAGTCTTTGACAAAAAAAAGAACAACGGAGAAAAGATACTTTCAAAAGTGATGCTGTCCCTCCAACGACATCTACATGCAATAAGCCAAAATACAACAAAAATCACTAAACACATGTCTTACACATTTCATAAAACAATTCAAAATGTTTCCTATAGTGAACTATACTAAATCCTTCGAATATAACAGAAAATATACCTGACATCAGAATGATTAATGATTCCTCATATAGCACTAAAGGTATGCTCCATGAAAGGAAGAATAAAATATATTTCATTAAAATGAACAGTTCCTTCTCTGAGGAAGAAACTGTCAAGAGAATGAGAAGACTCATGGACCAGAAAAAAATATTTCCATAAATACATTTATTAAAGGCTATTGTCCAAAATAACCGAGGATTGCTTGAGCCTAGAAATTAAAGGCAAGACTGGGAAAAGAAACAAGAACTTTCTTTTAAAAATACAATAATAATAATGACAAGAAGAAAATAAATAATCCAAATATAAGCTGTCAAAAGACGTAACACTTCACCAAAGAAAGATATACAGGTGGTAAAGGAGTGTGTGAGAAAGAGTTTTATATCATGACACTTGGAAGTCATAAGTAAAAGCCATAACTATATATCACAACACACATATTAGAAAGGAAAAGTTACAAAATTCTGACAACATCCAAGGCTGGCAAGGTTGGAAAGAAAGAGGAACTCTCATTTCTGGTAAAAATGCATAGTAGCACAGGGACTTTGGAAGACACTTTGGCAGTTTCTCTATAAGTATCTTATACACTAATTCTTAGTATATGAACAAGCAATTCTATTTCATTTTTTTTCCATTTTTCCCATTCATTTTCTCATTAGTTTGTATTTGTAATTCATAATAAGTCCATTAAACCTGGGGAATTTATGCATGCACAGATCACATCTTAATCATTTCTGATTCTTGATATTTAATAAAGTAATTTGAAAACATCTGCAAAGAAAGATCTGCACACAGGTGATTATAGCAGCCTTGTTCATATATGCCTAAACTTGGAAGTAATAGTCAAATCTTTCAGTAAGTGAATAAATAAACTGATCAGCAATAGCTAACTGGAATTGTCTAGGGATCTGGCAATAATTTAGTTGATGATTATAATAATTGACAATGATATTCATCAGTTTGAAAAATGTGCCACTTTTGTGTGATGTAATAAAGTGTATCAATAGTGGCAAAACAAGTGGCTGGAGAGAGAGACATAGGAAAAAACATCCCTCATAACTGTGTTGTGAATATAAAAATCTAAAATATGGTCAATTTTCCAGAAAGTAAAGCAGAAGATTTTTACTTGGTACTTTTTAAAAAAAATATTGTGTCAGAAAAATAATTTTTGTAAGGTAATTATATAAAGTGCTAGCTCTGGCTGTGTTCACTTAGAGGTGAGAAAATTTCAAAACAAATTTTAAAAATAGATGTATATGCTAAAATCCTAAGTAGATTTCTAGCTTCACTTAATTATTAAATGAATTATACTCAGAAGTGAAACAGATAAAACACAGATTGCAATTCATGTAAGGCTACTAATCTCAAATCCACTTTTTAAAAATATCTAATGAAAAGTAATCAGTAGCTGTTATGATTTTCATCGTTTTGTTTTATTTTACTCTATATTTTCTCCTCTTTTTTTTGCAATGTGACCTTGAGTCTCATCTCTTGAGAGTGGCTATAAGCCTACACTGCCGATGAACCAAAACACTGGAGAGGGCAAGTGCTGGTCAGGAGAGACTCAAGGTAGAAAGCAACAGAGACAAAGACAGAGAAGGTGTGAGATGGTCCCGTTAGGAGCAAAGTTAAAGGTCACTCCATAAGCTTTTCTTCAGACATTGCAGATTGACTTTTAATAGATGGCAATCAAACAAATACAACCGCCATACGACACAGCTGTACCACCCTTCTTTACATACTAAAATGAGTCAACTAGAGACACCTGCACACGCATGTGAGGTGACAATAATCACAGCGGCCAAGTTACAGAATGGGCTGAGGGGACTGTCAGCTGCTGAGTAGATAAAGGAAGTGTGATGTACAAAGACAAGGAAGAATGATACCATGTCACTTGCTAATTTTTAACTAAAATTAACCATTTTAGGACAAGTATTTCAATTTCACTCTTACAAATAAAATCTTAGGAAAGGGAAGAGGGAGAGAAAGAGAGAATGTGAAAATAAAGGGGAGATTATTGAAGAATAGAAAGAAAATGGGTGGACCAAGAATTGGGATGGAGAATAAGAATGTATAAAGCTGAGAAAGAGCTCTGTTATAATATAGTATTAATAAAATTTAAAGAGAGAAGTCACTTGATTCAAAGGGCATTTAAGTGGCATCTTTGTTGGCCATTAGGATTTATCATGACTTCCTGGGTTTGGATCACTGGTGGATGAATAAGAAGCTTATCACACCATAATAAACACAAAGGAAGTTTACAGTAGTCTAGAGGTGACTGAATATGACAGGACTGTAAATATTAGCAGGCCTAAAAATAAGCGCAAATACAGCAAACAGACATATGGCCCTAAATAAACAATAGGTGGTTATACCAAGATCAAACAGTAAGTGAATTTTAGCATGTGAAATACAATGTCTTCTTTACAGCTATAAACTAAGTTACATATATTTATTCATGACTACTAAGCAAAATGTAAAGAAGAAAAAGTATAAAAGTATTGTAAACATAATGAAAGAATATTTTATTTTAAATATTCAAACTAGCATTAATGAGTCATAGATTTATTTTAGCTACTGAGGATGGATAAGCAGTGAGGTATTGTGAGGTAGAAAATGCATGGACTTCATACATACCTTTAATAATAATGCCATAATATTGCTAATTTTCTCATTGAAATATATAAATTTATAGGATTTTATGATTATCATTTGGCACAGTGGTTGACACATATACCTCGAGGGCATAAGTAAAAGAGTATCCAAGAATGTTTACAGCTTTAAGAGAGATTAGAGAAAATCATACTATATTTGTTTATTTATTATTTATTTATTTTTGAGACAGGGTCTCTGTAGCCCAGGCTTTTCCTGAACTCACTATGTAGCACAGGCTGAACTTGGACTCACAGAAGTTCTCCTGCTTCAGCCCCCGAGTGTTGAGATTACAGGTGTGCACCACCATGCCTGGCTTTAAGTGACGCTGAGGAATCAAACTCAGGGCTTGGTGCTTGCAAGGCAAGTTCAAAATATGTTTAAATGTTATGTCCTAAGTCAGTTCTACACTCTTAAATATTATTTTGCCAAATGATATTATTCATGACATAAAATTTTTTGTCTCTAAAACAAAGAAAGCCAATTAAATTTCCTGTGACACAATTTATAAATGATACCAACTTATTAAATTGGTACCTATATCTATTTCTAAAACATTTGCACTAAAATCAAATTCCGCAATACTATATCTTTTCACCACTTTTTCTAGTTATTAAGGAACTTGAGACAGAAACAGCAACTGGCAAGACTAGGATACCAAGGCAACACCTTTTATCTAGTGTTTACTTAGTACAAAGGAAAAAGAGATTTTAGCTTAGGCCATATTTCCCATGGGTTATCTACTGAAATACCCTAACAAATCACGTCTGCTTACAAAAATGGCTGCAAACTTCTGAGACCTACAGAGTTGTGCCAAAGAGCCTCCTGGAAAGAGCTGAACAAGTCGCTATGGCAAGATTTGGGGAAAAACGTATCCTAGAAGTTCCAGGGAAGCCACAAAAGACTGCGAGTTGTTGTTAACATAGGAAAACAGTGAGATTATTATTCCATGAATCTCGTTATGCCTGTTCTGCCTTCTGTCCTGAGACAGGTATCGATGATGTGTTATAACTGCAAGCTGCTCACTCTGACAGGACAGGGGATCAGGCTTACAGAACTATGTTTTATTCTTGGATAAAGAAATCTTGATAATCAAAAGAAATTAGGCATGACAGGTTGAATTAATTTTTCTATGAACAAAGTGATTTTTAAAGGTGACGCTATTACAGAGTCCTGGAAAAACAAAATCTTTTTTTTTTCTTTTGTAGTAGATAAGGTTTAAAAATGTAATGCAACTTGCAGGGTTATAGGTCATTGCACAATTATGGTTGTTTTAATAAATTTAAGTAGGCAATAATAGCCAGACATGAGGTCACTTCAGGTGAAAAATAAATACCAGGAAATATTCCTTCCCATTTAAAAAATATAGGAAAGAGTAAGGCTCAACCTTGTACTGACTGTGATTCCCGTATGAGTAAAGGAAGGGGAAACAAACACCTGGAGGTTTAGCAGTCAAAGAACGCAAGAGCTTGAAAAAGACTAAAGGCGACGAAATTGCTAGATACATCTAGAACAATGCTAGAGAACGCGAGTGTCAGAATCCTCATTTCTTCTCATTTTTTTCTTTCTCTTATTTTCTCTTCTTCCATGCTAAGTTACTTACTCTTCAAGCTCTCTTTACCAAGAATTTCTACTTGGGCAATAAAGACACAGCAGGTAGTCAAGGAATAACATTTCAAATTTCTATAATCAAGTATGCCAGGATGTGGACAAGCCCATTTTAGACTAAAGTATACAACTGGTATTAGGTCAATTGATTGACAAATAGAAGGATAAAGAGCAGGAAAGGTAGCTCTGCACAACTGGTGCTAAGTACAGGCTTCTCTCTGAAACATCTAAAAATCCTGAAATCTTATATAATCCAAGGCACAGATTCAGAAGCTGAGGTGACTTCTTGCATTAACAGAGCAAGTCTTTGGCAAGGTAGGATCCCAAATATGTACGTCCTAGCTCTTTGTAGTATGAGAACAAAGAGAGGTTGAAACTGCCTACAACTTCTGGAAGTGAATTTATACTGAATATACTGAAAAAAACACAAAGGTAGACAACTGAAAGGCAGAGAAGTTCATAATAAATATCATCTTGGCATTTTGAATTAATTTACACATCTATGCCAAGATAATTTATATAACCGAAATGAGAAAAAGACACTAATGTTTAAAAACCACCATTGAATGCAATTATTATGTATTGCAAACATATACTAAAAAAATAATGGTTATGAAAACAAAAACAAAAAGTAAAATAAATGACTCATGACTATACTATGAGCCTAAAGCAAAAAGAAAATGTATAAAAATATGGGCAAATGTATTAAACAGAGATGTTTCAGATATTATTTCAAATCAATTACTTTTATACAATTACTTTTATGTAATGAATGCAAATTTCCTTCAATGTGAAGAATTTTTTAAAGTGATAAGAAGTTTTAAAGACATATATCTGTCGAGATTTATTTTTAATTTTTTTGTCTTTCAAGATAATGAACTTCCTGTTTATACAAGTATTGCAAAAAAAAATCAACCTGAGATGTTGAAAAGATATTTTTGGTGGCTGAGAAGTTAGAAGAGATGAGGTCTAAAATTATCTTTCAAATTTTACCACTAATGCATGCTAAGGGATCATCAAAATCATTGACATCCCTATGGTTTTATGGAAGCTTTTTTATCCTCTGCAATGTCCGTGTTAAAATTAATGCAAAACCTTTAAATTCAGTATTTTTCAAGAATGTCCTGAAATCGGGTCCGTAGTACTACATAATTTTAAATTTAGAAGTCTTTTGAACAGAAACGATGGCAACCCAAGTCTTCCTTCCCTCTTCTTTTTAAGGAATATACAGTTCTGCCAGACATACACTTGCCATCTCTAGATGCACTGGAACTTCCTACACAAAGAAGCAAATGCCATAGACAAGTGTATCCTTACAATCTCTCCTAGGCTTGCCCAAGGGGACACTGCTAGCTAGCATCAGCACCTCCGTAGCAAACACATTCTTTACAGATGTGCGCTTATCTCTTGTGCAGATGTAGATATTTGGGAAACACGGGAGAAATATGGCTTTAAAGTGTTATAAACAAGTTCTTCTGAGGCAAATTTAGATAGGAATCCACATGATTGACATATTTCTTCAGACACTGACAGAGGCTATCTCCTGTATTTCAATGAAAGAATCACAGATCATTGGATACTATAACCTAAATTTCCAAGTAAAACACAAATATCAGCTGTAGAATATGAAATTTTAGATATAAAGCATACATAAAATCATGATAAAAATTTGAGAAGAATGTATGGAATTTTTCTGTTTTTATTGAAAAGCACACACAATATATGACAATTTTTCATACTGACCTCTCCAAAAGTAAACAAATAAATAAAAAAATTACCCAATAAATCAATCATACAGAGAAAAAAATCCTAGTTTGACTTGAACATATAATTTACCATTTAAATAAGCAATAAAAACAAATCATTAAAGTACAAACGAAAAATATGATGCCTTATTAGAATTATAGTTGAGACTATAAGTAGGCAAATTGAGATAAAGATGTATAAGAACAAATTGCAAATAGAAAACTTAGCCATTAGGATTATTTCACAAAATAAAATTTCAGAGAAATTATGTCTTCAGAAATTATCAATGGCTTCCACTGACACAAAAAATAATTTCAACTTTTTGTATATTATGAAATTTTCTATGAAATTTATGGTATTAGAATTGCAGAGAAATATTTTTCTAAACCTCTTAATGCAGCACTGTGATTCCTTTAAAGCGAAGAATGTATGCAGATAGGAAAACAGAAAAAGGACTTGAGAAGAATCTATCATCCAATTAAAATAAGCAGAGAACACTAAAAGAATGAGAATGGATATAAGTAAAAAATGTATACATCAAGAATAAAAATATACAGAAAATCAAAAATCCTTCTCTATCCTATAAAAAGTAACAGTCTCTTGTTTTCACTGGGCTCATTTGAGGTGAATCAAACAGTTTAGCAGAGATTATTTTACTACTCATCACAAGAATGTATGCCTGATCAAGATCCCGATAAGATGTTATTAGTAGTTGCTAAAGGTGCTGAAAAGTTCACATAGAATTTACCTGTCAGTGAGCCAAAAAATAAGAATTTATTTGTTCAACAAAAAAAAGAGAAAACCTAAACAATGCCAACTATTTCCCAACCTGGTACCTAATCTACACCATCAACTCGACACTCACGTTTTAGATCTGTTTCCACATTCCACTGATGAAAAACTTCACTTTTTGTGGCATCAGTTTGCTATTTTTTAAAACAACTGATTAATTCATAATATGAAATGTGATTTCTAACTTTTTAATGCTTCAGAGTAAACAACGTTACAAAGACGTGCACAAAGGTATTACCACGTCTACAAAACTAGATGAAACTAAAGGCTTTAACGACTTCCCTACTCTTTTAAAGCGTAGATGGGTAGGTACTAGGTTTCTTGTATGGTACATTCGTTTAAGATGGTCCTTTACCTCTATTTTCTTGTCACCTCATAAGGGAAAGAGGACACTAACATCAATTGCCTCTTTTCATAAGATTTTCTGTCAATTCCATGTAACATACCTTCTCTGTGACCAAAGCAGCCATCATTGGAGTCAGGTTGAAAAAAAAAAACAATTATAGTAATATCATATTGCTTATGAGTGATATCTTCAGAGTAGTTCCATAGCAATCAATCCTTTAAAGATTTTATTCATTTGATCCAGTTAGTTAATATTATTTAGTCAAAAATTATAGTTTGACTTACTTTTTTTTCATGTAACAGCAAAAATAAACCAAAAAAAAAAAAGGTGTCTGGGTAGGACTAGCCCATGTGCCCACGTGCTCAGGATTCCTAGTGTCTGCAGACAGTAAGTCTTCGCAATAATTCTGTGTTTTAGCACTGGAAGGTGCTCCTACGGTCCTCAAAACGTCTAACACACGATGATTAGCCCTCAAGCCTCAAATGAAATCATTCTGGAATAGTCTTGAGTTTGAATGGCTCCTATGCTAGCCAGGCTGCCAACATCTGAAAAATCAATGTTGTCAATTTCCCTTATCGTGGGAGGATTTCTTAACAAGTCCTCTCATCATAGGAACACATGAATTACACAGCTGCACAGTAGAGGTTTGTGTTGAGAGAGATTTTCAGCAGATGAGGCACAAAATTTGAAAATAATGTAGTCAAGTGATATGGGCTGTATGAAAACTCCCTACTCTGTAAACACGCTCTTCTTTAGATTTTGTTTAAAAGTCTGTCCGACTAAACAGAAAAGGTGACATATTCCAAAGGGTACTTAAAGATAATACAGAGAAATAAATAGATTAGTTGCCATCAACTGTCTAAAATGTATGTTTTACATTTAGATGTTGCATTCATTTGAATATCTCAAAACTGGATAAATCCAATGGTCAAGATAATATTGGACAACCAATGATAAATGGAGTTAGGCACATGAAGAAATGTTGAGAAAAGATTATTGAAAAACAAAGTGAAACAGGTGGGTAGGGTGGGGAGGGACAGAGGGGTGGGTAGGGGGAGGGACAAAAGGAGAGTGGGAAAGTCCTTGTCACCTTGACAAGATATGTATGTGCACAACATGCTAAACTTCATTGTAAACCTTAAATTTTGCACTTATACATATCAATAAAATGGGGAAAAATGAAAAAAAAATATTATCAAAGACATGCGCATTGACCTTCAGGAAGCAAAACGAAGGCTAGAGATAAGGCAGAAATCACCCTGGAAGGTTCACTTTCCCCACCTATCTTTGCAGGTAAGGTATTGTGCTAAATTTATCTTATTAATAAAAAGGAAGGGCTGTAAGAAAATTGTTAATGTGTTTCTCCCATATGCTAATTTTCAATTCAGCACTACTGTACCCAGGACCAAGTAAACATTTGTTCCCACCTTTGGAAAGATTAACCCTTTCAGAAAGCATGCAAGCATGCCAAGAATCAGTTCCTTTTTCAACTTAGTAATATTTGTTTTTAGTAAAATATTCATTTTTTCGATTATCAACAGTTTTGGTGCAAAACATTATAAAATTCTAATGCATGGAAATGTTTTGTCAACTTAAGACATCATACTCTATCAGCTTGTGTATGACACCACTCTCCCCAAAACATTACTCCACTGCCTATTATATTTAAGTACAGATAAATATTAATAAGAAACGTATATTTAGAATCTTATTTTTGGAGAGAAATAAAAGACCAATAGATATTTAAAGAAAAAATAACATATGGAACTACTGAACTGTTATAAAATACAAATCGTATCTTTAATGAAGTTATGATATAGAAAACAATGTTACGCCAAGCCTAGGTTTGCAAGTCTATAATCTCAGCACTCTGGGAGACATAAGCAGTTGGATGGAAAATTTGAGCCCTGTTCTTTTAACATATAAAATAACCTGTTCACAGTCCAGGAATTAAGATGCAGAATTTTCTGAGAAGCTGTAATCAACCTTCTGCACCTGACATCTGAAACTCCTCATCTAGCATGTTGTATTACCTTATGTATTTATATACTTTCTTTAAACAACTATATACCTAAATGTACCAGTGATTTTGTACTCATTTTCACATTTCAGTATTAACTGGTTATGGTTTTTTTTCTTTTAAAATATATTTCTACTTAATAATTATAGAATTCTGGTGAAACATAAATTATTTTGTACCATGGACAAGTACTGTCCAATGCGAACATAGGATAGTCCTGTGAGCAGTATTCTGGAAAGGGACCCTAGAAAAGAAAAGTTCAATAGCACAGAGGACTGCAAATCCTAAAGCATCTTCTTTATGAGTTGAGAAGCACAGGGCATGTATAAGATTTTAAGTACTCTACTTTGTTAATGATACAATTACCTGTCTCACATATATACAAACACATATGCATACATACATACACACACACACACACACACACACACACACTTGCACTGAGAAAACTGTACATTTCTTCTGCAGCATTGCAAACATTTCCATACAGTAATGCCAACATATTTGGTGTTGAGCTATTTAGGTAAAGGAGTATTTAATAGAAGGAAAGACAAAATATATAACTATTTCTAATGGTTTCAAAATATGGCTTGACTGTCAGGAATAACCTTCTCTATTCAATGAATGCATTTTACACTTACAAAAAAGAAAAAAAAATTCTTTTGGTCCAACGTCAAGACCATGATAATCCAATCATAACCTTAACAGGGAGCAAAACCAATTTCTATTTCGTTTCCCTGCTCCATTGCATTTAGCCTTTTCCTACTGATAGTTAGTGCATGCAGTTTTCATTAGAAGAGTTTTAAATGTAAGACATAATATTTGGAGGCTGAAACAGATTCTCAAAAACTTTCATATTTGGTCACTTTATAATTAGGTTATAACTTTACAAGAAAGCACACACGAGTCGTCAGGTCATAGCTTCAAAGTTACAGAACCGATAAAATCACCCAAGGTTGTATCATTATTTTGAAATGACTTATAAGCAGTTTCATTTTATTGCCAGACATTTTTATAATTCCTTTTCCAAAGATAAATGTGCTTAGCTTGATTTGTGCTTGTCTTTGCATTTAATCATGTCTGTAGTCATTTTTTTGAATTTACAATTAATTCTCTTTATGTTATGAAGCTATACTAAACTTTTTTTCCCTAAATTTATCTTGATGGTTGATTGCTTATTACATTTTTATAATGTTGTAATTATTATATATACATAGTGCTTTGAGCATCCTGACAGAAGGTATTTTATAATTTTATTATTTAATTGCTCAAACATTTGGAAATAGTGCATCCATAAAGTCGAAAACATGAAAACGTGATACAGATTTTAATGCTGTTCAGAAACCTCACTAGTTTGTGTAAACTGAAATTAACATTTCACATACTCCTGTCCAAAATCAGCCCAAACTTGGCTACCTTCCCTAGGACAAAAGATCAGGCAACTATCACATGAACAGAGAACTCAACAAAAGACAGATGAAGTTGAAATTTTTAATGTGTTTTTTTTAATGATGAGCTTTTCTGAAGCAAAATAAAGAAGAGCAAAAGTCTTAGAAAATTGTTGGATGAGGCTGAAGAATAAAGGACCTATTTATAGTTCTCATAAACATACAGGATATCATAATGTCATCTTGCCTCTAGGATTCTGCTCAGCACACGTAAAAAGGGAGGCTGAGCTAGGGCTAAATGTTTCATGACACTTTTTAGTTGCAAAAAACGTAGGTCTTCATAGGTGTATGTGCTTTTTCCGTCTTTAAACTATTTTATGATTACAAGACAAGTGGTTAACAAGATAACATTACCCAGGATTCTGTTATGAGAAAAAATAAAGAGGATACCTATAAATGTATAGAAAAATAGGTTTTCAAAAGGGATTTGGTACCTCAAGAGATTCTAGAGCCAGAGATGTCTTATGTATTTCTATGGCAAAGTCAAAGAACTAAGACTCAGGAGTGCTCATATGGGGGCAGGAAATGAACATCCCAACTCAGCAGAGAGAGGAAATGCACTCTTCCTTCATCTTTTTTTTTTCTATTGGGAACATAAATGGATTGGAAAATGTTCACTTCCATTGTGAAAGACAGTCAACTACACTCTACTCACTCAAATACTTGTCTCTCCTGAAAACACCTTTATGAATTAATCCATATGCCAGCCAGATTTTAGGAGTAAAGAGGAAATGTTTTGGACCATATATAAAATATCATTAATCAACACAAATAAGTATTAAAACTTCATTTAAAAATGATTTATTGCCACAGTCAAAATAATTGAGAGCAAGAAAAGGGTGGGTTGTAGGTGGACCACGCTGGATTTTCTCTGAAATCTTCCCCCAAAGTCTCCTGTGTTTTAAAACATTGTTGAACTCATACCTGACTGTGTTCTTAGGGGCTAGGGACTGGTTGGATACAGTGAGTTTCACCTTCTCCTCTCTGTCTCCTCCTGCTTGGTTTTCGACATTTAAGCAACTTTCCTCTGCTATGCCCATCCACGAAGAAGCTTGTGACTCAGAGCCAAATGACGATGTATATGTAGAACACTCCGAAACCATGAGCCAAAAATACCCCGCCCCCCATCCCTCTTACTCTGTCTCTCTTCTTAAGTTGCCGGTGCTGTCTGAGCAGTGGAACACCTGACTAATGCAGATAACATGTGGCACAGAAGTAGGCTGGGGCTGTGATTATATCTAAATATCTACTGCAGCTGCCTTGGGCACTGGTTTGTAAGAGGAGTTTGGAAAGGTGTGGAGATGCAAGCTGAAGAAGCTCTAGAAAGGTGTAAGCAAAGCCTGATGGGTAATTGTGCCCAGGGGTCAGAGGACAAGAATGTGGACAAGAATGCAGGCTGTAAAGATCAAGCGGATGAAGTTTCAAATGCAACAAAGGGTCTATTGATAAATGACCCAGAATCTGACACAGAATGGGTCTGTGTTTGTCTGTGCCTGAATTCTTCGAGCGAAACTGAATTTAAAGGTAGCAAAATAATACAACAGACAAGGGAAATTTCAAGGCAGCCCAACGTTCTGTCTGGCACATAAGGATCACTAGCTGTTTTTAGCCAGGTCTTCAGAGTGAGAATCTAATAGCATAGTTGAAAATTGTGAACAATTTCCAGTTTGGTCTGAGAGAAAGTGTCTATAATTGTGGGCCAAGTTGAGCAAAATTGCTGAAAAGATTAGCCCCGTTATTAAGAAACCCAGCTGGGTATGGCAGCTTATTTCTATACTTTCAGCACTCAGGAGGCTAAGGTAGAAGATTGGTGTGAGTTCAAGGCCAGCCTAGGCCACATCTTGAGGTAAAGAGCAGCCTGGATAACAGAGTAAAAAATAAAATGAAATAAAATAAAATCAAATAAAATAAAATAAAAGCAAGACACCCAATAGTTTTAAAAGACTCCAGAGAAATGGTGCTTTCAGTAATTGCTAGACCCTACCCACTGCATGTTCAAGGTATAAAAAGAAAAAGGGTTTTTTTGTTTGTTTGCTTGTTTGTTAGTTTTTCTTTTTAAAGACTTTGCTATGAGAAGACAGAGAGTGCCCTTCTCACTTACAGATGAACTTGGGGAGGAATGTCTAAAAGTTGATCTATCCGGCACTAGTAATAGATTCTGCATTTTTCCCCCTGGAGCTTTGCTTATAAATCTCCAGCCTTTGTTTGTAAACCTGGAAACAACCGAAATGTGCTTTAGCTGACAAGAGGAAAAAAGATCACGGTGAATCCATTTGGGGGGAATGCTACTCAGTAACAAAAAAAGGAAAATTATGGATACAAATAACAAGAACAGAATGGTTTGCAAATGTGAAAGGAGCCGGGCTCAAAGGGTTGTGTGGTGCATAATTCCATTTGCAAGGGCCATTGAATAAATAAAACTTGGAAGAATGAGTACAGACTGTAAGTTTCAGGTTTTAGTGTGTAGCAAGGGTTATTAATTGGGTAATGCTAGGAAAGGTTCTGGCTCATTGACTATGGTAGATATACAACTCCGGGCATAAACTTTATTGTACAAAAGAGTGAGCTTTAGTGTAAAACAAGACTTTAAATTATAAAGCAACTGTGGATTTAAATATACAATATCGGGACTAGGGACATAGCGCAGTGCTAAAGTGACTGCCTACCAAGCACCAGCCCCTGAGTTCAATTTCTCAGCACCACAACAGCTGGGCATGGTGGTACATTATTTTAATCCCAGGACTTGGGAAGTTGAGGCAGAAGCTAGAGCCAGGCAGAACTACACAGCGATTTTTAGAACTGGCATAAACTACTACAAAGCAAGGCTCTGTCTCAAATAAATAAATAAATAAATAAACATGTAGTATTTGAATTACTAAAGATGTTGATTGATAAAATTACAAAGAGGAAAAAGGTCACGGGAATGGAATGATAATGACTCAATAGATGTTTTTTATACAAAACAGAAAGAGAAATAATAGGATGCTTGTACTATTTAGAGAGGTCAAAGCAGTTGAGAGGATTCCAAGGGACAGGGTGTGCTCTATGGAGTTAAAAAGGAGAAGGCTTATGCGTACCCTTTGGCCCTGATTAAATTTTGTAAACATGTGCATACATGTTTTAGTACAAATGAACCATTGAGTGTTTCCATTTTGTCCGTATATGTAAAAGAATTATGTGCAGCTAACAGAAAAGTAGATACTACATAGTATATGGATCTTATCTATTTATGTGAGTTCAGTCATTTTTATAAAACCTTTCTTGTGCCTATAAGGATAAAAAGCAATCTTATATTGGCTTAAGTTTGAGTTCTGGATCCATTAGATCCTATGCCACTATTATTTCATGAATATTGTGAATAAACAACAGACAATTAAGCAACGATCCTCACGGACCAATATTTTAGCCTTATTTTTTGTCAGTATGCACATCAAGCTTGTTTGCAGAGCAAAGTAGAATAATTAGGAACGTCTAAGAATTCTAACAAACGGTAGGTAATCCACCAAGAGATGTATGTCTCATATGTTTAGGCCAATACAGAAAATTCTCAATTCAGCAAAAATATCATGGATCTCAGTTCACAGAGCATATATCTTAGGAGGCTGTTGAGATAGGTCTCTGCTTGAAAGCATAGAATATATCTTTGTCTAAGCTGTTGATACTTATTTTTAATGTTCAAGAAGCCCAACAAAGCATTACTCTGTCCCTGATAAATATGATTTCATCCTTCTAAACACAGTTTTATTTTTCTCATAGCAAAGATGGTTTCTGTCATAAATTATTACTAAGTAATACACCTCCATCATGACAAAAGCTTAGAAAACAGCCAGTATTTCATTAGTACTTACATTTCAACCTTGTGAAAACCAACTGTCTGCCAATTTCAAACCTCAAAACTTAAGATTACTTATTGATTCTGCAAAGGACAGCTTTGACTATTTAAAAAGGCAAACATGACGAAGTCTGGTGAGCTAGAACTTGTCAGGCTCTTCACTAAAGTCTCAGTTCCTTTACAAGGAATATTTTTTTATTTATGTTTAACATACATTTGCATGTTAGATACAGAGATTTCACATATATTTCTGAAATACAATTGGCTTCATGATAGCCCCAGAAGGAACCCGTGTATGGCCTCAGACATACCACTCAGTGTGAAAATATAAGTCTTCCTTGTCTCATGTATTACATTAGAGGCGTGCTGACTGGTATCTCCATATGCTAAACCTGCCTTTTCATTCAAAGTCACACTGTAATAATAAATTGGAGATGGAAAGCTTATTGAGGGTGGAAGAAAAACAATAACACTTCAATAAAGAAATAGATTTCTTTTTAAGTACCCAGGAGGTTATTTCACAAAGAAGAAGAAAAATGCATTTAAAAAAATACTGCTCGGCAGTCCCCCTTATGTCTAGAATATTGCTTTCTCAATATAACCCCTATTGAGGCAAAAGTAATATTAACAAATGATAAAGTTTTGCTGTAATTCTTAGTATTTTAATAAACATTGTAATAACATGCCAAGTAAATTAAACTCTTTAATCTTTTCCTCCTTTTACTTTAATACTGCACTGCTGTACTTGGGAAGTGATCATTCCACAAACGAAGTTGCTAATCATCCAAGACTGATTAAAAAGAAAACATTTCCTTGATTCCCCGTGACCCCCAAGCCGAAGTCTTTGAACAGGAGATTAAGGCTTAATTATTTTCATGTACAAGTTCAGTGTTATCAATCTGGCCTCTTTACCACTTTGAAAGTGTAAATTGCTTGGGTAAAATAGGTGCATGCTCTCTACTTTCCTTTTTGAAAGAATTCACGATTTCAATTTCTAGATGAAAAATAATACCTTGGCTAAATGCTAATCATGCTTTCTGCTGACGAGGATAGAATAACCCAAGAGATTACTGGGAATACTAAGGGAGAGCAGTATGCATAAGTCGATACCGCCTCTACCCGGATTGCTAATCTTCTTTTCAGACCTAAAACACAAAGGTTTTTGAAAAAGAAAACTACTTCGAGATAAGGTTTAAAGTGCTCTCTCAATCTTAAGATGCAGTTTTCTTTATTAAACTATTTTAGGCTGAGCTGTCTTACATATAAAAAATAAACTACGATAAGAACATCAGTGTCTCTTCTCGAGTCCTGTCCCTTTCCATGCAGCACAGTTCCACTGCTCCCCACATTATCAGCATCATGTAGGAATTTCCAGGAATCGTGTATGGATGTGGAGATACTGTTTAACAGAAAATTTAAATGAAACAACAATGTGTATGTTTTCTTGAAGGGCAATTTGATTATTCACCAAATTATATGTATACAATAGGTGTATCATAAGAGCGTATAAATGTTCTCTATTCAAATTTTCAGAGAAAGCTAAGCCCTAGCATTGACCCCGTGTCCTCTGCATTACTCATAAAAGAGATTAAATGTAACCAAATGGTTGGACCTTAACAGTTGAATTGTTGCGGTGGTTTGGATCTGGGGTGTCCCCCAAAGGCCTCACGCGCCTATGGATACTGTGTAGGGTTGGGAGGTGGGGCCTGGCTGGAAGAGGAGGGTGCTTGGGGTTTGACCAGTGAGGGTCCTGTGCTGACTCCACCCCTTTTCTCAATCTTTCTTTCTTCTATCATGTTGTGAGGATCTCTGCTGCTGGAGCTCTGGCGCTGGGCCTGCCCCGGCTCCAGCCGTGCCATGTGCTTCCATTATTTTCCAGCTGCCCACCTGTGAATGGACTGTGACCTTCTGAGACTGTGAGCTCCAATAAATCTTTCCTCCCTACGTTGTGGATGTTGGGTACTGAGTCACAGCGACAAGAAAGTAACTAAGACAATTGTGTTGATATTTACATAAAAAATACCACCACATGGCTCAACACCATCAACTTTTGAGTGTGTTTCATGATAAACAGTACCTGAAATAACGAACAGGTTGGCTACTGTATCTCAAAGCATCAGAGTTTGAAAAAGAGAAGACTATCTAAATAAGTATTATTCTCACATGAAGAATTCCAGACATAAGTAGATGTTCAATCCAGGTAGTTTAAATGTAAACAAAAAATGAAAATCACATGATCAATAATGAAAATATTTGACAAATTCAATATATATATCAATAATTGTAGAAGCACAAAAAGAAAGTTTTCCTTTAAGATTTGGGGCCATAACTTTTTTGCTATTATTGTTTTATCTCAAAATTGTAATTAGAGTACCTACTCACTGAGAAAAATTAAATAAAAGATAAAGATTAACGGGAAGAAATATAACCCATTGGGCTCTAGATCATGGGATTCTCAAGCAAAGTTCTCACCATTTACATGCAGCTGTTTGGAATCAGTAACAGAATTCTCAGTGGCTGCTGATTTTGAAAATATATCCAAAAGTAAACCGAATTAGCATTTTTGGATATGATGACCTAACAATCCTCTAAAATAATGTCCTAAGTGGAAGAAAAAAGTGGGGAAAACAGTGGGTTGGAAAGCTGTATTTAATCAGTGAATGCTACATGCAGGCATGGAAAATCAGACTGAACCCCATTGATATGCACAATTTGGATGATAATCAAAATGATAAAAAATCACAAAAGAAGCTAGAAAAAAAGGGGGAAGAAAATACAAAGTATAAATATGGTAGAAAAATAATTATCTGAAGATCCCTCAGTGTGAAGAGAAGCAGAAGACACAGATTCAGTGAGTTTCAGTTCCCACAACCTGTAGTCTAGATTTAATTACTTGTCTGCAAGATGTGCATAGCGGTTGTAAGAAGACAGACTTGGGGAGGAACTATGATTTTTCTGGCCTGAAGAGATTGAAAAGAGAAGTTAGGAACTACAATGATAATAAGGAGATCATGAATAGGGAAGAGTTAGACAGGGAGTTTCCATTTTTTTTCCTACTTGTGTTGGAATCCTGAAGAATCCTGTGTGCATCAAATTTAAGGAAACTCAACTAGAGAAAAAGACTTGAACTGATAAGACCCAATTTATTTCCCCAAGAAAGACAATTTAAAGGTCAATTACAGCCAAGGAAAACTACAGATTTAAAAAAAATAGAAAATCACATTCATTGGAGAATTTAATCACAATGTACCAGTGATACTAGCCAAATACAATCTGAAAGGTCCTCGGTAATCAAGAATCAAGAAAACGTGACACAACATGGGAGAAAAAATAATCAACTGATTCACAAACAGACCTAAGCCCATATGTGAGGACAGACGAACTACAATGTAACTATAGTATTAATATAATTGAAAATGCATCCAGTGAAAGCTTTACATTTGAAATGGAAATGTTTATCAGCAGAGAATTCGAAATAGGAATAAAATTCTAAAAATGACACATAATATTAATATATATATATATATATATATATATATATATATATATATATATATATGAGAAATGCCTTGCAACTCTGTGATAGGAAAATTTTTCTATCACTATTCAAAAAATCAAAACAAACCCTAAGAAAAACCAGTAAATTAAAATTAATTTGAAAAATTTGTGCTTCAAAAGAAACACCACTAAAATAATTAAAACGAGACCCACACACTGAAAGTATTTGTAGCACAAAATACTTTGCAAATAGTATATCTACATCTACACCTATATCTCTATATATCTGTAATGTTTTTAACTAAGTAAACAAGAGACTGGGATTGGCATGCAGGTTGGGGAGAGGGCATTCATTTAGCATGCGTAAGTTCAGTAAGTCTCAACCGCCCCCCACTGATAATGATAATAAACTAAGAGGAAAAATATCTACATAGATAATGCAAATGTGTGTGTTTAAATAGATATGCAAGCATCTCTATTTAAATAGATAGTGCTAATATATATTTAAATATGCACAGATAATTCAAATAAGTATATACATATATGCATATATACGTATGTATAGCCAATAAGCATTATGCATGTAAAAATGGTCAAGACTCTTAGACATCATAGAAATCAAAATTAAAACTCCATGCTTCAATAATGCTCACAAAATATCTAGAATTAGCACAACTGATAATATATAGTATATATATATATATATATATGTATGAAATAATCTACACAGAATACAGAAATTCCACTCCTAGGTAGTTATCTGAGTAAAATAAAAGTATGTTTGCTCAAAAATGTGTTTGGGAATGTACATAAATATTTAAATAACTATGTTCTCCAAAGAAAAACACTGAAAATATACATTGACAAGTGAAATTACACACTCTGATAAATTCATTCATAAAAGATATTGAAGAAATAAAATGAATGAACTGCAAAAATAAAAACAACATTGTAATATCTTAACGTATTATGTGGAGCAAAAAAACATAAAAGAATTGAAATTATGTAACTACATTAACATCTACTTCTGAAATAGAAAAACTAACAACTTATGATAATAGAGATCAGAAGTGGTAACGGGCAAAAGAAAACCAGTTTGACTGAATCCAATACATCTTTTTTATAAAAGTTTTTAGAAAAGAAGAATAAAAGTAAAATGACTCAAACCAAGAAGGAGCATCTGTGAAAAATTGTAGGGCTAACATCATGCATAATGGGGAAACACCAAATTGTTTTCTACTAAACTGGGAACAATACAGCCCGGATGGTAAGAGTACAGTAAATGGACAAAAAAAAAAAAATACATGCAAAACACAAAATTTGAGAAATTATTTCTCAGTGCACCAGGGAAAAGCTATCTTGTGGACTATGAAGATAAATAGAAGGCTTTCTTTCCTTAAGAAAAATGTTCTTTTCCCATAAGTGCTTTTTGAAGCATTATTTTTTATCTTACCCACATTTTGAATTTTTCTTTTTTGAAACAGGTTCGTGCTATGCGGTCAAGGCCGACCTTGAGCTAGTGATACTTCTGCCTCAGTCCAACCCACCATCAGCTGCCTACCACCTCTCACAGCCTTGCATATCTTTTTTCTGCGCCCTCTATTGTAAGGAAGTAGTTTAATTAAAGAGCATTTGAGTTGCAATAAATAATTTATATCTTGATTTTTTCAAAGAAGTTTAGCATTAAGTAAAAGTAACACAAGAAAGCTGGAGTAATGTGAGATCAATGGCGCTCTGGTAGTCAGAGAATTTTTTGATG
The DNA here is from genome assembly GCA_004027205.1 of Ctenodactylus gundi. Lineage (NCBI taxonomy): Eukaryota > Metazoa > Chordata > Mammalia > Rodentia > Ctenodactylidae > Ctenodactylus > Ctenodactylus gundi. The sequence goes on from PVKB01002451.1 coordinate 134,376, forward strand.
TTATCCCAAAAACAGGATGTGAAGGGCAAATACATGTCAGATGGTAATTCAGTCAGTAAGAATAGCACCAGCCTCAAAGCTATCTGCTTTTATCGATAAGTAATACTCCACAATGTACATACGCCACAATTCATGCATCCATTGGTCTGTTGATGGGTACTTTGGTGTCTTCCACATTTTAGCTATTGTTAGTTGTGCTGCTATGAACGTGGGTATACAAGTGTCTCTTTTGTTTGATTCTTTTAACTCTTTTGGAAAGATTCCCAGAAAAGGAATTGCTGGATCAAAGAGAATATTTATTTTATCATTTTAAGGAATTTCCACATTACCCTCCATAGTGGTTATACCAATTTACATCCCCACCAGTCGTATAAAAGACTTTCTCCCCCACTCCCCCCAGTCTTGCCAACAGTTATTTCTGTTTGAGTTCTTGATATACACTATTCTCTTTGTGGTTAAATGGTATTAGTAATGTTTGATTTGCATTTCTCTAATGTCTACTAATTTTGAACTTTTTCCGTGTATTTACTGGCCATTTGGACTTCTTTTGAAAACTGCCTATTTATTTCTGTGGCCCATTTTTAATAGGGTCATTGAATTTCAGGGGTCCATTTTTCTTCAGTTCCTTGTATATTCTAATCATTAGCCTCCTATTTGAGGTATCAGTGATTTTTTTCTTATTCTGTTGGTTCTCTCTTTACTTTGTTGATAATTTTCTTTGCCATGCAGAAAGTTTTTAATTTGAAATAATGCTATTTGTAGGCAAACGGATGAAACTTGAGATCATTATGCTCAGTGAAGTGAGTCAGAGGCAGAAGATTAAATATTACATGGTTTCTCTGATATAAGAAATCCAGATCACAGTCATTTCTTAGAACAAAATGGGGGGATAATGGGAACTAGTGGGGTGGAGTAGGGTCAAAAAGGAGAGGAGAAGAGTTTGAAATTTTGACATTACATATATATATATATATATATATATATATATATGTGTGTGTGTGTGTGTGTGTGTGTGTGTGTGTGTGCGTGTGTGTGTGTGTGTGTGTACAAAAACTCAAATTCAATGTGTAGTGCTTATATACATATCAATAAAATAGAGAAAAAAGTTATCTGAATAGTAAAGAATTAAACTTCTTTGTTGCAAATAAAAATGAATAGCATCAGCTAGTTCTATATGCATAATTACATACAAATACTCATAAACAAGATTTTAAGTATGTTAAAGATAGAGAATTTAGAGTGGGAATGAAAATTCTAGCTCCAAGTATGGAATTAGAATGTGATGGAGAAGCTTAAAATTTTTGCCAAGAGTTTGAAACAATCCTCCTGCCTCAGCCTCCTGAGTGCTGGGATTACCGGTGTGTTCCACTAACCACAGTTTAAGTGGTGCTGAGAAATCCAATGCAGGATCTTGTACCACTGTGCCATTCCTCTAGCCCCAGCATAGGGGAACTTTGAATAAAGGAATATAACAGACATTATTCTAAAATTATTTCGGGAAATATTACACATATGAGCCTGGAGTGGTGGCACACACCTATAGTCCCAACAGACGGGAAGCTGAGACAGGATTGCCATGAGTTTGAGGCCAACCTGAATTATCATTACACAGTGATTTTAAGATCTGCTTGGACTATCGAATGAGACACTGTCTTAAAACAAACACACAGAAAAGATTAACATGAAGTTGCCACAATGGTATTAAATCTAACACTTTCTTTTTGAAAAGCTTTCTGTAGACTTCAAAAATAGCAAAGCACCATAAATATACTGTGGTGTGCCAACATCAGCTCTGCTGTTTCCCAAAGCAGAGTATAAAATAGAAGATATAGGAGCTTGTTTAATAAGTTACTACCCGAACTATTACTAGGATAATGTTGCTGAAACAAATAAATGCATACATGGAAGCAGATTCTCTCTCTCTCTCTCTCTCTCTCTCTCTCTCTCTCTCTCTCTCTCTCTCTCACACACACACACACACACACACACACACCCGTAATGGCCAAATTAAAAAAGAAAAAGATTTAATGTTTTGTTATTGCTAAATTAGTCAAGTAAGTATGTTTTTGATTTTTAACATTTGCCTTTCCAGGTTCCAAAATGGCAAAAATAATTGTTACCAGGCACAAATATTTCTGAAATATATTAAATGGGTTGTACACATTAAATCAAATATTTCAAAAATAATTACACATTTTTTATGAATCAGATCATCAAGACCAGAATGTATCACCTTTCACAAATACGTAAATCTGGAGAATATCCCAGCAACAATTCTAATGATTTTTTAAAATTAAAAACATGCTGGGAAATTGGGGATTTAATTTGGTTGTAAAGCAATTTGCCTTGTGCGTGCAAAATTCTGGTTTTGACCCAAGCAAACCAAAATAAAAGTGAGAAGTAGAGAAAGGGAGAGACAGAGAGAAAAAGAAGAAAAACGAGAAAAAAGAAAGGATAAACTCTGAAAATGTAAGAAGGAGTCCACAGTCTAGTAAAACAAAGCCGGCAACTTTGGGACAATTAGAAATGGACAGTACTAGTCGTCCTTTTGCAGATGAGCTGGTGAGTATAGGACAGTTGGATTTTAACATCCACTTACAATTTCAATGGAGAAATTGCACACATTGCAAAACTGCACAGGCGTATGCAAGTCGCTCATCTTGTTACTTCCTTGGCTATCCACAGTGCAACGTAAGAGAAAAATTTCTCTAAGTTGTTGCATTAGTTTGGGTTCTTTCAAGAGGCATAATTTACAGAAATTATAACAAAAGGATCTGTTTGGAATGCTTACAAATCTGAGGATCGAGATAGTCCAAGTTGGCGGCCTGCTTGTGGGGGAGAGCTGGAGGGTCCAATGGCTATTTATGCGAGGTAGAACATCCGTCCAGGACAGCAGGACAGCAGGAAAGCCAGTGAGAGTCGGCTGCGGATTTTGGTTGTTGAAAGAACAATGGCAAACACCAGAGATTGAAGATCAGTGACTGAAGATCAACACGCAGACAGGTGTAAGCGGAGACTGGAGCGAATCTGTGTTGAAGATCTGCAGCGTGTAGCAAGCCGGCCTCCATAAACATATCGCGAAGGTGAGAGCTTTCTCAAATGAAGAAGCCGTAATGATCTTTCTTCTTGCTTCCTTATATACAGTTCAAGATCCCAGTTGGGCCTCCCACATCTGAGTGGGTGCTCTTCCCTCATTGGCTGGCCCACAAATCACTCACACTCTAATCCAGGCTGCTTCTCAGTTGCCTAATCTAGGCGTGGTTCCCAATCCCCCTAATCCAGGCATGGTTCCTGATTTCCTGAACTTGACACAATCTCTCCAAGGGTCACTGTTTGTTGTTCGTGTGTGTGTGTGTGTGTGTGAGAGAGAGAGAGAGAGAGAGAGAGAGAGAGAGAGAGAGAGAGAGAGAGAGATACATGATGGTTTCAATGAGCTTGGATATTTTGTACACATATATATTATCATATCAACATTAAAATCCCTGCCCCCTTCACCCTCCCCATCTCCTAACTCCTATTTTTGCAAGTCTTAAGTAAGCATATCAATCATTGTTCTGGCCAAAATTTCAAACTTCAGCTGATAAAATATAGGTAGGTGCTCAATACACTCATTAAATCTTTAATATAAAATATTTTTCTTCAGTCTCAACACCAATTAATAAACAACGCAGGCAACATTCTTAAGAGCTACCTTTAGGACTCCTTGGCTACCCAAAGCATACCCATTCTGCCTTCTTCTGATTCAAGGTCGAAGATATTTTCAGAATAAAGTGAACCAACAACTTTCCTTCTAGAAAAGCAGGGCTTGATTGTACTTTAAGGCTTAAGAAAACAAACACAGATATAATTGGCTTATTTATTTCTATTACTTTTATTCCTGAAAGCATAGTTGAAAATATTGTTTGTTGTAAACATCAGAACTGCTAAATACGCAGAGAACTTGAAATTTTATTCATGTCTATCAAATATTTTACTTACTTCCTTACAATTTTGTATACTGTAAATAATAGATGCTGAGAATAAAAATCATTTAATCCAGTCACAAATTATAGAGTTCCTTTTTGGTGCAAACATTTTTAGCCCTTTAATACGAAAATGTTTTTAATTGCTGCCCTCTACGTTATTTGTTTAATTTTAAAATGGTAATGTCTTTGCAAATTTTTGACATTAAGCTCTCTGCTGATATGTTTTCTAATAATGCTTAGTAAAGTTGGCATTATTTCTTATGTAAGTATGATTAGAATACATCTGTGTATGGACTATAAAGTCTCAAAAATTATATATATATATATATATATATATATATATATATATATATATATATATGTTTACTTAATTTTTAATATATATGTATCAGTGAGAATAGCTTGTCTGGGTCTTCTTTGTAGGAAATTTTTAGTAATTACTTCAAATTTTTATATAGGCATAGAGCTAATTTACTTTTATATTTCATCTTGTGTCAGCTTTCTAAGTTTTGTTTTGAAGTAACATGTATGTTTTATTTCCCTGTCAAATGTAGTGGTATTAAGGCTTCCCTTGTTACTGCTTAATGTGTGGAGACATATAGTGATATATCTTTGTAGTTTTAGAATTGAATTTCAGATCATTACATGGGGTCAAATGAGAAGAAATTTGGCTAATTCAGTTCATTTAGCCTTTTAGCATTTTCATCTGAATAGAAAGAGGAAAAAATGGTGTCAGAGTGCCTTATGCATGAAGATTTGTATATGTTATTTATTTCTTGGCCAAAAAAGTTTGTTAAACATGAGGTCTTTAAAATTATGATAGTTAAAAATGTAGATTACATAACCCGAAGAAAAATTATATGGTATGGATGGTATCTTTTCTTCAGTTAAAAAAAAAATACATTACGTATTGCTACAAATTTTATTAAACGCAGTGATTTGAGTTCAAAATAGAAATTATCAACCAACTTTTGAAACTAATAACTGGAAATGACCATACACATACATTCTCAATATTAGTACCAATTTCCAATAACACCAATAAACCAATTTCTCTGTATTTTATATTGATTTAGCAAACAAGTGTTGCACAAAAGCCTATGAGCACATATTTTTAACCAAACAGTACAGATGAGCGAAAGCCTTACATACGGGTTCTATGCATCCTATGAAAATTTAGTCAATATCTCATGCACTATATAGCTTCTTAACAGAAGAAATAAAAAGGCTTTAAGAGGCTACATTCAAATATTATTGAGTTATTTTAAACAAAGAAAAAAGTTAAATTTGTTTGTTTCCCTTATTTCCAGCACAAGATGGCCAACCGAGCTTTAATACCTACTATTTTTAGAAGCCCATTATTATCTTGCAATATTAAAGTCTAGAAACCAATGTCCTTAGAGATAAAACTGACAGTTCTGTTGTTGCTGTTCTCATAGACGATTTCCAAACTTTGAAGAATCATGCGTTTAACTTATTGCCTATTTCACACACATAGCAAAGCGGCGGCCTTCTGTGGGGAAATGTGCCCGCTGATGCCTTTCTCTTAATCATCTTACAAATTACTTCTTCCTAAGTGCTTATGGAAGATTAACACCGCATCCAATACAAAGAACACAAAATGCATCCAACAATCAAATCTATCCCACAGAAGGGACAATGCCAAGTCTGACAGAGGATTGGCACCTAATATGCATCCTCAGTAATTATGATATAAGCATGGCTTTGTCTCTCCTGCATTTAATATTTTTAAATGCATACAACACAGAATCACACAATGCAGAAAAATTTTCCCTTATGCCTCGGCCTCCACTTACTAACCTCAGGATAGGTTCATTCTTCTAAGTATTTTGTGAGCAAATGTGTTTGGGCTGGGGCACGCTGTGAGTTCTTGATGCTTTCCATGTTTCTCGTAATGTTTTCTATCAAGAGCAGACTCACGGAAAGTCTTCATGCTTAGAATAAATATTCATCTAATTGCTTGGATAAGAACATTCACTTATGGCTCTGAAGTTGGGAAGAACAAAGTTTTTTGTGTATTATTAAAAGCTCTTATTCCTTTGTTAGTTAAAATCCTGTCATCTCCATAATTTCTTTTGACTGTTAACTACAAGAAAGTTAATAAAAAAGTTATCCAGGAGAACTTTTTGAAGAAGTGCTAAAGTTCTATTTTTCACTACAAAATAAAATTCATCAAGAAATATGAGCTCTTATTGTATCTTCTTGGTTAGAAAATCTCTTGAAAAGCTGAAAAACCAATCTTTACAATCACCAGGAATGAAACCTAATGTTATACAAATCCTTTGATAAAACCCAAATAGGGCACATTCATTACTATTGTTCTAAAAATAGCACTACATAGGAGTTGTGAATATGGTAGAGATTATTTTTCAATCATCTATATACTTGAAAAGTATTTAATTCTAGCAACATTAAACAGAATAGGCTACACTCTCATTTTCCCTTGGATTGAGTCCTTCTAGAACAAAAGAAACAAAAGCACCTCTTCCATGTACCTAAGTCTGAATAAAATAGAGTGATTACTTAGGTTCATTGGTGAAAATATCTCCTTTATGGGTTACTTTGAGAACGTTTCTTTTTGATGTTAAATTTTAGACAGAACACTGAAGATAAATGAAACACTAAAACAATTATTTTGACATTTTCTGAACTAATTAGAATAATCTCATCTGAAAAGGACAGAAATTTTGGTTTGAATGGCATATATTATCTTAGGAAACAAGAAATTCAGGTGTCAGGGGGATGACAATTCCGGCTAATTTTTAGCCTTTTCAAAGTCAAAGCGCCATGTACCATTCATCTTTGTGTTTCCACTATCTCCGTCTGTAGACTTTAGGTCATGATCACCCTGTGCCTGTTGTAATTTCACACAAATCAACATTCAACAACTGAAGATTAGTTACTTTTTCTTGAATTAAAAAAAATCCTAGTGGAAATCTCCACCTTCGATAGATGTTGGTACTATATTATTGACACAGGACACATGTCATTTTAAACTAATTATTATCAAGAAAAATTGAATTGTCTTTATTAGTTAACACAATTATCAACATTTTCCCTCTATGTTTAAGATGTTATGATTTTTTATTAATATATTGCCAAGTAACTGATTTCTGCATCAAAGGGTAAGACTGGCAAGATAACCTCACTATGCTGACCCGAAACTTTATTAATTGCATTGTTTGTTGGTAAATTTTTTATTTCCTTTTTTTAGCTTCTTCCCACTTCAACATTGTCTATTTTATTGGCTCTTTTTTATTCTTTAAGAATCAAATGCCTAGCTATTGTTAGTTACTGCTGTACACACGGGTACGCATGCAAGCCAATATATCCATAAACAGACCAATGCATTAAAAGGTAGTATACACACATAATGGAGTATTACTCTACCTTAAAAAAACATATAGAAATGAATCATTTTTAGGTAAAAGCATACAATTATGACCATCATGCTCAGTGAAGAGAATCCACCTCAGAAGATTAAATATTGCATTTTTTTCTAATATGATAAGTCCAGAGTGCAAATAAATAATAGAGTCAAATAAACGAGCTCTTGGGAGTCCGGGTGAGGCAGGGGGAAGGCAAGGAAATGTGGGATTGCTGCAATGTGTATGTGCACAAAACTGTCAAGTTTCATGTAACCATTGCAAATCACATACCTACTAATAAAAATGAGGGAAAAGATATTTATCTAGGTACAATTATTTCTAGTAATAAATTGTCTTTTCTTTAAAAAGAACCAAGTTTACCTTAAAAACCAAATATGCTTCACGCTGTAAAATAAAACACAAAAATATAAGCCACAACAGGACTATTCCTTCTATTGTTTTTCATTCTTTGACTATTTAAAAAAATGCCATCACCGCTGAAAATATTGTTCATAATTTTTGAGTCACCAACGCAACAGACTTGCATGATTTTTGGTTTGTAGTAAACATTTACTGCTACTTTGCTCTATCTTTCAACACCATTATGCATATTTACATATTAAAAGTTGATTTTATTAAAAATTAATTTTTTGTTGTTTGGAAAATGAGTTACTCATCATAGACTGACTGTTTTATATTCTTCCAAAACATAAATCTGAGAGTGCAAAGCAGCAATTTCCTATTATGTTGTAACACTGGGAGTGGAATTAGACTTGAGTGACTCTTATAAGAACCACTGAGTGCAGGAAGCTCAAACTCTACCGTCAACTCACATTGATAGATTCATGAAGGGTTTTCTATGACTTGTTGAGTAAGAAAAATAAATCAGGCATGACTTAAAGATGATTTAACTTAATATGCCCTCATGTAATACTATAGGTTCCATGTGACCAGTAAAAGAAAATCACTCCAATGGACAAAATCTGATGTTGTATTTCTGATTTTTCATTTTGAGATGAGGGTAGCAAAAGAACAGACACATTGGTATATAATTGTATTTATCTTTTGTTGTTAGTAGGGAATATGCTTGGAACACTGTGAACAGCAATCCTGAGAGCGGAACATATACTGAAACTCTCACAACGGGCACCACCAGTGAGAATGTCTATTTCTCACATAGATTCATGAGAAGGGAATCCACTGCGGTGAAGATTCTTCCTAACCAGGTGGAAAGAATCAAGCAGCCTACACAGGATACAGTACAGGCCTTTTTCACCACGCATTTAATGTTCATTTAATGGAGGTAGAGGGCTTTGTGGAATTAAATATAAGCTGTCATGATGGAAGAAATGTTTATTATAGAAGTAATTAACATCAAAATCCCATTATCTAAGATGACATATAATTACCACCATTGAGAAATCCAACATAAAATCTGTCATTATAAGTTGATATAAGCATACAGCAATGTTGAAATCCCCATGCAGCCCCCAACACTGAGAAGGGAAATGGGAACACAGAGGACCCCTCACCTCTCTGAGACTCCTACTCTGCAGGCAGAAACCTGTTGGGGTCTTGATAGATCCAGCGTTACAAGAAAGTAGCTTTGTTTCACTTAGAGGCCTTTAAGATCTGAATCAGGGAACAATGGCAGGGATGTTATGGAGGATGTCAGGGAACTAGACCCCAATTAGGAAACTCCCTGATCATGCACAGGAAAAAGAAAGCCACTAATTTAATAGATGGAACTCAAGTGGGAAGGGTCATGGGTAATCAATTTAATGGACCCCCTGATCTTTCCCCACCAAGAACAATACCCTCCAAGACCATAAATCAAATAGGTTTTAAAGCCCATATTTAAGAATCAACTCATGCAAGGCCTTCTTCAGTCCTATGTCATCCCCTCATCAAATGAAGGTGAGTTCAGGACTTGAAACTCATCGATGAGCTATAATCTCTCTCCACCTAGTAGTGTCTAATCACTCTACTACTCCCTTACTCAGATCCTGTCAGTGGCTGAGTTCTTCAATGTCTAGCTTGTATTTTATTTTTTCCTGTTCTGGATTCAAGGAATGCCTTTTTCTGTATTAGCCTAGACAAAAAGAACCAATTTTACTTTTTTTTGAAAACCTCCTGAAAGGAGGTGGGGGGGGGGGGGGCAACTCACACATACAGTACTACCTCAGGGATTGCCTGAAAGCCTCCACTCTGTTTGGCGTGGCCATGGCTAAGATTCTCATTGAAAAAATTTTGGGGATCTATTTTTATTATAATATGTATATGATCTAATGCCTTCTAGTCAGGCAAGGACAAAGTTCATTGGGGCGCTATATTTCTCCAAAAGTTTTTGGGAGCTGCAGGACAGAAAGTCTCCAAGGAAAAGGCCCACATTGGTCAGGAGGAAGTCACATATTTGAGGTTTTTGATCTCAGCTGGGAAGAGAGAATTGTCTAATGGAAGAATTGATTCTGTTGCCTAGTCCCTCTCCTGGTTACAATCAAGCAGCTCCATGGCCTTCTAGGGGCTGTTGTAGAATTGGGATATTTGAGTTTGCTAAATTAGTAGGACCCTTAAACCCTGGCTCCTAAAAGAAACTCAAAGTTTGGGAATCCCGATTAGCACCTGATTACCAGAGCTTCTAAATGCTCTTAAAGACCTTCAATGAATTATTTTAAGGACTCCAGCAGTTGGACAAACTTTACTGAGCCTCAGCCTCTGTCTGCAGAAACACTGGAAAAACAAATTGACTTGCCTGCTCTGGTACTTCAGAGCTCAAGAGGAAAAGGTGAGGCTAGCATACATGACATAAAATGGGCCTTCTATTGGAAAATGCTCATGAAACCCTTGAGAAAAGGAAACACAACAAAATAGCCAGCAGGTAAGCCAGAGAAAATGCAAAGAAAGTTAACAGGTCTGACGATATTCATAGTAAAAGAAGAATAAAAGATAGTACTTTGGACAGAAAAGATTTTTGTATGAGATTTGACCTACTTGAATGAAAAAAAGAAGGATGAGGACAAGAAGAAAAAACAGGAAAGGTGCAGAAGTTCCAAGTTACATCACATACGGTTGGCACAGTGTGAAGCGTACAAAAATCTGTAGGACTGCATTCGCTGTCTCGCTGTCTGTTGGTTCTGTGCCTTAGGAAGTATTTGTTTAAGTAACTTCACTACTTGCATATCCTTAAAAGACTCATACGGACTCTATCCTCAGTTATTTTTCCCTCCAACGTAAAACCAGAAGTAAGACAATGATTGGCCACTCAACATTCAGACACCCCTTCTTATGGCTGTGTTTGTTTCTGGGAATAATCTTACACATGTTTGTTCTGACAGATTTCTGTTAATCGCCTGACCCCTCTCTCTTCAGGAATGGACTCCTAGCAAGGACATGTTCAGATGGTTGGCTGTGTGCGCTGGCATTCAGGACCACCTCTCAACCTTCTGCTTTGCAAACACCATCTGTAGAGGAGCTTAGGGAATTTTGTCTAAAAGGAAGCCCTCGAGATTTTCTAATTCCCTGCAAGACCATCCAGGAGTATTAGGATGGAAAGCCAAAAAACTTACTTGTGGAAAATACTTTTGTGTGGCCCTGGAAATCTTTCGCCCAAAGATTCAGACTGTATCCAAAGATTCAGACTGTATCCCAGCTCCTGAGATGATCTTATACATCAGTGACTCTCCAGGTGCTATCACTTACTCTTTTTCAAACACAAAAGGGGGATTGGACCCTCTTTAATGGTATAATAGTTCCACTCTAAGGTGATGCTCATAGACATTGAGTGCCAGCTGCTTCAAAGTGCACTGGCCAAGCCTTGTGACTTCAAGAGTAGTTCTCACTTTGAGGTTTGGCTCAAAGATTTGTCTAGATGAGTGGTAGTTAGGGCCACAAATGGACTCAAAATGAGAGGTGAGGAAAAAATAAAGTAATTCCTCCCATTTTAGTAATCATACCCACCAAGCATGTAACTCTTCTGTGCCCTTACAAAATATCTTTTAAGGATGAGAAGAAAGAACTAAAGGGGTCCGTGGACTATGTTTAGGTGCTTGTTCTTGCTAAGGCAACTGGAGTTTAATTCATTTAGGTCTAGTTATAGGAGGAATGAGAGTCCTCTGTGGAGGAAGTTTTTGCCCAATATCGAAATAAAACCAATATGTTTATGACCACGTGAAACAGCACCTTGAGTGCTTTGACCTTAATTATGACCTTATGAGGCCTGACTTAGAGGGTCATGGCAAACTTGTTACGGATAAAATGTCACTGCTGTAGCAGCTGGTGTCCCCTGTGAGTCAGAATAACTCCAATTGTCTTTAGATTAACTAGCTGGAATAGTCTCAGAAAATTGCCAAGCTTGGTTCATGCAATATTTCGTGCATCTTGCTGCACTTATATTAATATCTCCCAACATGTAGAAGCTGGAACTCAGGCAACCTTCCAGATGGCTAAATGGGTATGCAACCTGTCTATTACTCAGGGCTTGGCAGCCCAAATTCTTGAACAAATCAAAGAATGGTTTACCACACCCTTGACCTGGCTGCTTCCCATTGCAGGCCTTTTGGTGACCCTGTTGGTATTATGCTTATTTGGTCCTTTTATTCTAAACTTCTTGTCTTGATTTATTTCTTCTCAGATTGAGGATGTGAAGCTTTAGATCATTTTACAAATGGAATCTCAATTGGAACCTTCCTTCTACCATGAACTTCTTGACTATCTAGCAATCCTTCAGCCCTGACAGGAGACGCCAGACAGATCTCCCTCTAAAGAGGATCCCCTCAACTCTGTTCAGCAGGAAGTAGTCAGAATAGGGTCATCATCTCAATATTCTATGGCAATAGGGTGGTCCTCCCAGAGGAGTGAATGAGAGGCAGGAGCTTAAGGAAAAAAACCCAGCAGAATAAGGTGTCTAGGAAACTCTTCCCCTCAGAGGCTGTTTTTCATTTGAGATTGCTTTCACTTTCAAGTAGTTAATATGTTTCAGTTTTATGAAAGTAGCTCCACTTCCTCTACCTTGAAAGAGCCCAACATTTTCCAGTTATGTGCATATAAAGGAGCCAATCATTGAGAACCATCCCATAGCACAAGCCCCACTTTGTTCTGAGTCTACATAGAGAACCTTCAGACCCAACCCAGTGGATACCCACTCAGGACACCTCCTAGCCTCTCTGCTGTGGTAGCTTTTCTTTATTTCTCTCTCTTTTCTTTTCTTTAGTCCAGACTTGCTTGGCATTTCTCTTGGCTTCCCAGCCAAGGGTTTTTCTTTTCTCTTTTGTTTTCATTCAATACATTGTAGTTTGCATTCTTTTTCAGACTTTGTGCACTTTATTCTTGACCTGAGAGTCTGAGGACCTGGGAACCTTCCCACTACTCTAGTGGGATGAGGGGATTTTGCCTCAACACGGTAAATTCTAGGCCAGCCTGGCTATAGAGTGAGTTCAGGACCAGACCGGACTACAAGACCCTTTCTTAAAAAATCAGTAAGTATTATAAAACATGTTAGGTTACCAAGGATAAAAGTAATAGTGACCACCTTTACTGTCAAATTCTATGACACTTTTGAGAAATCTGAATCTCCCATAATGAATTTTGCGATCTAGATTCTTAAAGATGCATCTTGCTCTGAGGAGAATAAAAACAGTTACATTAAACTTTATACTATGCTTCACCTATCGGCAAAGGGACACGCAGATGACGTGAGGAGACACGCGGGTCAGAAGATGCACCATCAACGGGGAAGAAACAACAGGCCTTGGTCGCCATGAGGGTGTAGGGGTTTATTATATTTAGAAGTAGAAAAGATGAGGTTTGATTCAGGTCACTGAAAGCAGACAAAAAATAGCTGTGGCCCAAGATAGGCAAAGTATCCAGGTGGTCAAGAAAGGCAGATAGAGTAGAAGCCCATGAAAGCCATCCACTCATTGGCTGATGCCTCTGCAACCAGGGAGAACGCAGTTCTCCCTAATCTCCCTCCTCCAGGAAAAAGAAACCAATGAAAATCACAGCTGAACTCCTCACAGAATTTATGATATAACTTGTGTTAGATCAGAACAGCATCAAATGTGAACAATAATAGATGCGCTGTGTGATGCCTGGATAACTCCTTTGGGACTGAAACTCATTTGTTCACCTGCTGAGAGTCTCAGTGGTGGGAAGGGGGAGTCTGTGGAGTTTCTTTCTGTACTGGTTAGAGTGACTGATTACCAACTCAGACAAAAGAGAAATATGTCTGAAATCTGTGAGACTCTCTGAGGAGTGTTTCAGTACTCTGATGTCATGTGGCAAATTTAATGTAAAATTGCTAAGATGAACACAAAAGTGTTTAGGGTCCAAAAATGACTCATGATGACTCAAGTTTTTCACACTTGAAAGTTTAGATTTGGGTTAGTCACATAACTGATTGTTAGGAAAAGTCCTTGCCGGAACACAGATCCATTCACCTTAATTAAGGGTACAGTCAGACGAAGGGAAGAGCCAGAGGAGTCATTGCACCCAACTTACAGATGAGATAGTCTTAGATGGCAGCAACGCTAGTCAGGTCTGATCGGCTGCAATGCATGTGGTGACATTTATACTATGGAAAGAAAAGAGAAAGTCCCTACTGATATGTCAAGTCACCACCCCGTTCCTTCCCTCATATATTTCCATTCCATTCAAAGGGTCTGGTGTTCCTACAATCTGCTCAATTTCCCTAAGTGGGGCGGGGCAGTGGAATGTGCGCATGCTCCCAGGAGTAATCGTTGTCATGGTGACAGCAGTTATGTCAGGCTTCTAGTTCTGGCCTCCTAACAACATCCTCGGCATCTCATACCCAACACCGTGTCACAGCACCAACCAGAGAACTAGTAACTGCAGTTACTGAGGGCAAATTTAACAGAAGACATTATTTTTGGAAGGTCACAGTAATAAGAAACAATTTTTTGGTCACATAGTGGGATTTAGCAGAGCTTTGCACAGGATCCACTCCACCTGTATGTCAGTCTGCACAGATCTCGCCATGAGTCCCGCTTTGAAGACTTAACTTTATGAGCTGAATGCAAAGATATTTTAGACTTCCTGCTGAGTTCAGTTTCTCCAGTTGTTTCCAGAGATTCCAGTTGAAGCCATTTTGTGACGGTTTCTTTGTTTCAGTAGTCTCATCCTCTTGTTCTCACTCCTGAACTCTTTGTGCATATGTAGGGATTCTAAACACTATTTTAATACCCTAATTATTTAATAGGTACAGTAGTTCAGTTTGGGGGAATTTAAATACTACTTTTTTCATGCAGAGGCATTAATGGAAAATTTAATCAGAACATTATTAAAAAAGAAACTAGAATTACTTTAAAATGTAATAAATGCTAATAAGAACTTAATGGATGTGTTTAATAAGAGATTAAATACAGAAGAACAAGTGATTGATGACTTAGAAGATAAGACAGCACAGAAGTGCACGTTAAGCATAGCAAGACGAAAGAGATGGCAAAAAACAAACGTAGAAGAGAAATAACATGGAAAAGCATGTCCCCGCATCACCCCATAACCTCCAAGGAACTCACGAGGCTGAGGCAGGAGGATTGCCATGAGTTTAAGGCTAGCCTGGACCACATAGTGAGTTCAGGACCAGCCTGAGCTACAGAGCAAGACCCTGTGTCAAAAAAAAAAAAAAAAAAAAAAACCATAACTTGTCAGTCCCGAAAGGAAAACAGGAAAGTAAATTAAGCACTCAAAGAAGTAGAGGGTGTGGCTTTATGAGGTAGAAAAATAGAAGTTCATAGCAACCAGAGGTCAAGCTGAAGGTGACACAGGGCAGTAAGCCAATCTGGGAAACGGCGTCATCTCTCCTGGGCTACCTCTCAATTCTGGTCCTGGCTATCAAAGACCCTGACTCACCTGTACAAAGTGAGATGATGATTAGTGGCAAAAGGGCCCCTCTACCTCCCAGAAATGATTTTTGAATAAAAGGTTTTTTTCCCCTTTTTGCCATAATTAATGACCTTTGATGTGGTCAACGGGGAGTAAATACTTCTAAGTGTATGGTCCTATGTGGCCTGCAAAAAAGCCGTAGTCTTCATAAAAACACAATGTCAAAATCACCATGGTAATTACCAAAATTACCATTACACTTGCAAAGACACTGAAAAGGGCTGTAAGTTTAAACATTTTTCTTTAACAGAATGTTTAGATAGTATCAGAGGATACCCTTAACAGAGGAAGAGAAGAGGGCATAGTAGAGAAAAGAAAGAGAAATTTGGGGTGGAAATTTGAGAAATTTATCAGTCTATGGAAATGGATATAATTAGTAGATGAAAAGCCCTGCCTTCTCCTCTTCCTAGGGTAATGTGACAGCCCACTCGCAGATGGTAACCAGCACATGTGATGAGAGGGGAAGGATTTCAGGGTGTCCATGATCTGCGTTGTCTGTAGGAGAAACGTGCCCTTTTGACTAGCTTTGTTGCAGAGCAAGTCATTGACATGTGGCTGAAGTGGTGATACACTTTCCCTTTTAACAGCGCAGCTTCTTATGGGAGATGGTAAGAGGGAACACAATTTACAGGTGAAAAGATCTGGCCTGGAGCCCAGGATTAGATTTATTGCCTCTAAGACTTAAAAATCTTGACATTGTGTCCTGAAGCTGTAGCTTTTATTAAAGACACAATTTTACTTAGGCTACATATTGAACTCAGGACCAACCTGGACTATAGAGTTGGACTCTGTCTTGAAAAAAAAAAATCAATTTTAAAGTTATGCATTTATTTTTCTCTTTTCTATCTATCCTCATCTTTCTATTCTGCTTTAATAACATATATGTTATTGATATTTCAAAAGATAGAAGTATCCAAAGCAACGTTTAGGAGATAGATGCTGACCGACAAACCCGTGGAATAGCCATGACACAAAGGATCCTGGAAGCATCTGGACAATTGAGGAACATTATTTGTAAAGGATCAAAGTCATGTTCATGGCAATCAGAGAGGTTATACTCTGATCTTACTGGAATTAACCAAGAAATTACAGCAAAAAGACAATGTGAACAAGATATCTGCTTCTAAGCCCCTCAGACTGGAATATAAATGCACACATTTTGACAAAGTGATTATTGTCACATCACAATTGATATCACACCAAAGTTGAATTCGGGTGCATTGACTAGAGAGGAAGAACTTACAAGGAAATCTTAATACCTGGATAGTTGATGAAGATTTATTTAAGACGACACTGAAAGAGCGCTATAAGGTTAATTTTTTTTAAACAAAAACCTTAACACAGTATCAAGAGATACCATTTACAGGGTAAGCAAAAAGAACAAGAAAAAGAAAATATATTTGTCATAGCTATATTCCAGAACAGATTTTATTCTAGTATTATTTTAATGCGTCAATTAATAAAAGCCAATCTTGGTGGTACAGGTCTGTAAAACCAGCACTCTAAAATCATAAGTTTGAGCCCAGCTGGTGTGATTTAACAATCTATGAGAGTTTGTCCAAAAATCAAAACAATAAAATGTGCTGGAGGTATAGACCAGTATGAAGGGCCTAAGCTTGATCCCCAGTACTATAGTGATGCACACACACACACACACACAATTCATGGAAGATTTGGGGTGTAGCTAAGTGATTAGAACACTTTCTAAGCATGCTCAAGGACCTGGGTTTATTTCCCCAGTACACAAAAATTAGCTGGGCATGGTGGCATGTGCTTGTTAATCCCAATACTGCAAGAGAGAGAAGCAGGAGGATTGCCACACAGTTCTTTCAAGAAGATATGCAAATAGCATATAGGCTTACAAAGATGTAAATTATAAGTTTGCCATACTTGGTTAGAAAGCTTGTCTACCACGCACAAGTCTGTGGTTTAGATTATTTATGTACCACATAAAAATTACCTGGGCATGGTGGTCCATTCCTGTATTCCAAGCACTCTGGTGGTTAAGGAAAGAGGACTGCTGTGAGTTCAGGACAATCCTGGACTACAGAGCAAGACGCTGTCCCAAAAATTATGTATGTATGTATGTATGTATGTATGTATATATATATATATATATATATATATATATATATATATATATATATATTATAGTTTCATCGAAATGGGGTTAGAGGAGTTCCCGACTTCCCCTAAAAAACTCTGGGGATCTCAGCTCAGCCTGTAAAGTCTTAGTTTTTGTATAAAATAAGAATTTCTGGACATCAGTGAGAGGCATAAAGAAGTTTATTAGGCAGAAATTAAAGTATATAATCAAAAAAGTGTGTGGTCCATCAAGAGAAAGGTATATTATAGTCTGGAAGTATTTATGTATTTTGGTGGATGAAAATATTTATGTATTTGAGGGATGAAATTCAGTGGAATTTGTGAATCTATCTAAAGCTCGGGCTCAACTTACAGGTGAAAGGCACAGGCAATCAATTGTATGTCCACAGATGGGCTGTCTGTTCTTCCAAAAAAAAATTCTTTGACAGCTCTGAATTCTTTTCTGTAACCTAAGGTCAAATTTCTGTACTATACCTTATCAACTAAGCTAAGTTATGGATTTATAAAATCTTTAAGGGATCTGGGGTATGATGGGCCTGGGGGAAAAAAGTGAAACAAGCTTAGGAAGCATCAACAAGCGGAGAGAGCCCAGATACGGATGGCCTTGTGTAACTTTGGGCTCTGAAGATACACCTGGCAAGGCAAAGTTGAACTTTAGAAGGCAGATTTTTCTTTTCCTTTTAGAGATAAAGAATTTCTCTAGACATCCACCTGCTGAATGCAGAACCAATACGCCTCCTCTCCTGAGCCCAGTAACAGAGAATGCAGCCCCTAGGCCCACGTGATAAGAAGCTACTTTCCTTTTCACAAGAGGGGGAGAGGTCAAGATGAAGGTGTCACAGGGCAATTAGCTAATCCTGGAACTGGAGTGTCACCACGCAGTTCTGGTCCTAGCTACCAAAAATCCTGACTCACGTGTACAAAGAGAGATGATAATTTGTGGCAAAAGAGCCTCTCCACCTCCTTAGAGCTATTTTTAAATAAAGTTAATTACAATAATTAATGGTCTTTGATGCGGTCAGCAGGGAGTAAGTATATGTGAACACATGGTCCTAAGTGGCCTATAACAAAGTTGCAGTCCTCTTAAAAGCACAATGTCAACATTGCCATCTTCCTTGTCTCCTTTCTGTTTACTGTCATTTCATCTACTTCACCTGAACATCACTTCAAAAGACTGGAATGACTGTCCTACTCTTACTGGAAAAAACAGTTAAATGTTTTCAGAGAATACGGAGCAAGAACAATTCTCATGAACTGCCGAATACAGTGGGCCTTGGGGGGAAAAAAAAAAGCAAAACAGGCTTAGGAAGCATCAACAAGCTGAGGGAAATTTGCAAAATTGTTTGGCATTATCCACTAAAACTGCATATACTGTCAGAACATGTAACACAACTCAGTGGTTTACCTGAGATCACATATGAGATCATGCTTAAATCACACCCTAAATATCAGAGATCTTAGCAAGTATTAAACTATGCTAAATATTCAAGGGTTACAGATAATGGCAAGACTCAAACATAACCCTCAGAAAATCGGACTGAGTCACTTGTTGATACCTAACTCCAAGGAGCTGGGAAATGTGCCGTGAAAATGAGGAAAACCAGACATGGAAGAACTGCAAAATATTCATATTAGATGACAAAAAAGCAACACGTGAAATACCATATAAGTAAGTTATACTGGATTAACTTACAGTTCTTAGATAGAACGGGGTCACGAGGGAAAATAATCAAGATAACCTATTGAAACTTTAAAAATAACTTTACGGTTTCTTTTAAAAATCTTTTAAATACATTATAAAAACTTAGAATTATGGAGCAACTAAAGCAAAAAAGGAAGCACTTGAACTTCGAAGCCATAAACTGTTGTCTATTTCTTTTTCTTAAATGCATATGGAAGAAAGGGTGTGTCATTTTTTCTTCTGTAAGTCGCTCATGTTTGAAACTTTAAATTTACTAGATAACATGAAATATTCATGGCAAGTAATGACACATGCCGACGAGATAAATTACATGGCCTCACGGTCCTGTGTAAATCAGGAGAAAAATATTAGCCAAAATCTCAAGCAGAAAAATTCAAAGAAAATATTTCTAAAATTCCAAATACGAATGTTTAATGATCTATAACCCAGAAGAGCATATGTGTGTGCCTGAGAGAGAGAATCTCAGAAGTCTTTGTTAGCATTGCTGTTGGCTTTTGCTTACCACTTCCTACCTCAAAAATACCCATAGTGGGCTGACGGAGCCATAAAAGATTAACAAACTTACATGTGTTAATGACAAAGACACAAAACAAACACATGTTCACCACATGGTATGAAATAATGTGTTTCTAGAACATGGTGTGTACAATAATAGAATACGTACACATGATGGTAATTTTTCGATTTAAAAAGACGAAGATAAAGAAGAAATAGGATAATCTATATGGAAGTATAATTATTAATAGATAAATCAACAATACAAGCAATTGCTAACACCAAGGCAAAAAGTACAGCCGTGAAACTAAGCAAAGTTCTTTCAGAATAAATTAAGAATTTGTTACCTGTACGGATAAGAAACTTTTGTCCAAGAAATGGTCGTAGCAAGGAATTAAGTGGTTTTTTAGTACGCTGGTAAATGATATAACTATAAAAGGTTTCAAGTAAAAATCGGGGCAAGAACCGAGTTTCAGGTTAAAGTGAGAGAATTAATCCATTTCACACTGTAGCAGGAAGCTTGCGGTAATTATTCAAAACACAGTAATTGATTAGAACTATGATATCCCGTGGAAATCCACCAGCTACATTTAAATTTGAATTTAAAGTAATTAAAGTGAAATTAAATAAAATCCAGCTCTTTAATTGATAATTGTATATTTCAAACTCATAATATCTGAATGCAGATATTTCTGTTGAATAGTACAGGTTTTTCTTTATTTTGAACACAGAGCCCTCACCTTGAGCTACATCCACAGCCCTTTTAAAATTTAATTTTATTTATTTATTGTTTTGACAGAGAGGGTATCACTGAACTGCTGATGTTCTGAGGTGGGACTCAGGCTTGTGATCCCCTTGGCTCAGCCTTTCAGAATGCTGAGATTACATGCACTCACTAACATGCCTGGTCAAATACCAGTTTATAGAACATTTTAATTATCATAGAAATTTTACTAAACAGTGCTAGTGTAATGACCAGAAATGTTACCTAAGTTGCTCCCTGTTTCTTAGAGAGAAACCCAGAAGAACAGCATGTTTTATACTGATATTACTCTTAAGGAGAAATTGTTGGCATTCAAGGTGGCTTTTCAAACCCAGTTTCATAGAAAAATTATTTGAGACAATGTAAGAAAGAGGTAGCTGAAAATTAAGTAGTGGAAGATCTATCTGAAAATATGTCAGAAAAATACTTCATATTATATCCCAAATTAAAAATTCACAGAATAATTGGCATTAGTACAATTTAAAAGACACTACAATATTCTGCACAGAGAATAGATTTCAACTTGGCTTACTGAAACAGCCAAGCAGAATTTTAAAAAATGTTTCTTCAGTCCATTCCAATGATACTAACATTAAAACAAACACCAAAAAACCCACTTGGATGGCTCCTATTTCCTAGAAATACAGATCACTTAGGCGAAATTTACTTATCCAATTTGTAAAACTCCGTTTTTCCTTCAAATGACATTTAACAGAAGAATGAATAAAATACACACTCATGAGACTTCAGAGCCATATTTTCATTTAGCTCACAGTCTCAGAAGTTCTCACACAGTCTATTCACACATAACTGGCAAAGGTGGTGTCACATGGCACATTCTGCTGGCCCCTTTATAGACAGAAGCCAAGTAGGGCAGGAGTCAAGCAGATTTCTGCAGACCCAGGCAAGTCCAGAGCTTTCCTAGGAAGAAGGTGTAACAATGTCCCTTCTTTCTTTCTCTACTCAATTCAAGCTACTTTACTCAGATCATGCCCAGAGTGGATGAGCATCCCTGACTTCCTGGCCCAAAAGCCAACAACACACGTGAAAGTTTTGCCCTGGGCACAGCAACCACGCCCCAGTCCCAACAAACTGACATGTTCTTTTCAGGCCAAGCCACATCCGAGACATCTGCCACCTCCAGCCAAGCCCTGCCTCCCAGCAGCACCAGCTTCCAGTTACACCATGACATTCCAACACATGAAGGTTTTGGGGGATGCTCCACATCCAAACAACAGTATTCCCTAAAATATTTATGGACTGGAAGAAGTCATAATGTTAAAATATCTGTATAACCCAAAGTGACTTATAAATTCAATGTAATTCAAGATTTCGAATGATGTTCTTTCAAATCCAGAAAAATCCTAATATTTATAACATTTATAAGAAAACACTAAAAACTCTAAACATCAAAGCTGTGTTGGGTATAAAGAACAAAGCAAAATGTACCTTACTACTTAGATTCAGCATATACTACAGAGCAGTAGTAATAAAATTTATTGACATAAACACAGAAACAGACTTATAAACACAATTGTCTTGGTTTTCTGTTGCTGAAACACCATACCTGACAACAACAACTTAAGGGAAGAAAAGATTTATTTTAGCTCACTGTTTCTGAAGATTTCAGTCCTTTTGCGGTTGGCTAGCAACAGTCAAAAGGTGTAGCAGAAGGATTAGCTGAAGAAAAGCCATTCATCCCATGGCAAACAAGAAGCAGTGTGAGAGGAAAGGCGAAGCTACCACATATCCTTCCAGGTCACATCCCAGTGATCCACCCTTTCCGGGTCAAGCCTCTGAGGCCAACCTCTGTGAAGGCCCCTATCTTTAACAGCACAAGAAATCGATAGATTAACCCCATGATGAAAGCACCTTCCAAACATGAGAGTGTGGGGGAACATTCCAAATCATAACAACAATAGAAATCCCAGACATAAAATCATGTATCTGCAGCAGATTCTAAACAAAAGTGCTAATAGCACTCACTGAATAATGGATCGTCCTGAATAAATGGTGTTGGAAAACATGGGATACGCATGCACAGAAAAATGAAGCTGGACTGTGATCTGTCACCAGTTTAAGAAAAAATCAACACAAAACACATTAACAACATAAGTGTGAGACTCAAAACTATGAATCTACTATAAAAAAAATCCTGGAAAAACACCCAAGACATTCGAATAAGAAATGATTTTTTTTTTTTTTTTGGACAGGCTTCAGCTGCACGAGTGAACAAAAAGCAAAACTAGAGAAATAGATTGTGTCAAACTAGAAAGCTGTGCTCAACATAGAAAATACGCAGCTCAGTGAAGAGACCTCATACAGACGAATAGAACTTATTCACATTTTTCATTTGACAAGGAATCAATATCTAGAATGTATAAAGAATTCTAAAACCAGCAAAATAAACAAAGCAGCTCATTAAAAAATAAAATGAGCAGTAGACTTAAAGAGAAGTTCTCAAAAGATGATGTACAAAGGACCAGAAAGTAAAAGAAGAAAGTATACTCACATTATTAGTCATCGGGGAAATACAAATCAAAGTGACAATTGGCCAGCCTGGGGCAGTGCCACAGGTCTGTGATCCCAGCACTTTTAGGAGAACTGCAGTTGGAGCCCAGCCCGGGCAACTTAGCAACATAAGACAACTTTGTTTTAAAATCAGAAACAAAAATAAGTGGGAGATGTAGCTCAGTGTGAAGGCAGTCGCTTTATCTTTGTCTTAGTTACCTTTTCATTGCTGTGACTCAATACCTGACACCCAGAAATTTAGGAAAGGAAAGGCTTATTTTAGCTCACAGTTTCAGAAGGTCACAGTCCATTCAGGGGTGGCCAGCAGCAATGGAAGTACATGGCAGAGACAGAGGTGGAGACAGCTTCTCAGGACATCACCAACAGACAGGCAAGTTGAGACTAGTTGAGACCAGTCTTAGTCCTAGTCCCAGGAAGGCAGCTTAGGTATCCTTCCAGGTCTCCTCCCGGTGATAAGCCCCCCTCCTGCATCTAGGTGTGGAAGGTGTGACCACTACACACCTTCAATCCTAATTTATGTGCGCCTTTAATGCTAACTTACATGCTTTTAATCCTAATTTACACGCCTGTAATCCACCCCTCCAGAGTAGGCCCTGATCTACCAACAGCACATGGCTCCATAGACAATCCATTAACATTTAAACACATAAGACTTTTGGGGGACATTCCAGAGCCAAACCACAATAATCTTCAATGTAAAAAAAAAAAAGTAAATAAACAACAAACAAACCAAACACCCAGAATGAGCTGCCACCTTACTCCAATAAGAATGGCTATGATCAAGTAGACAAAAGCTAATCGGTACTGGTGGACGTGAGGACAAAGGGAGACACTGCAGGGCCTGATGGGATGTAATTTAGTAGGGCCATCGTGGAAACCTGAAGTTCAATAGACACTGCTATTGGACCTGAGGACATGGCATTTTAAAGGATGAGGAGTTTGTATTTGATCCTATAAGATGGGAATTTTGGAGCAGTAGTGTAAGAGTGTTGTGTGGTAAACTTGTAAGATCATATGAGACTGCAGGAGGTGAAGATAGGTCAATAAGAACAAATGAAGCCAGAATGTGTTTGTTTATAGGGACAAAAACATTTGTCAGATACTTAATATGTGCGGTTTAACTCTTAATTCTGAGTAAAACATAGGACTTTGTGTGGGGAAATATTTAAGAGCAAAGTTTCATCTAAGGTTGCAATACACATGTTTTGAATGCAAAGTGGCATTTATAAGGATCAAGAATGCATAAAATGAAACACAATAAAAGAAAAGTTTGATATGTCATGAGAAACTTCTAGGATCCGGAAAGGGATTCTGTACAAAAACCTGAAACAAAAACATTATGTCACTGATAATCATTTTGTATTGATTAAAAATGGTAAATAACCAAGCTTGTTGTGTTTGAAATTTGAAGTCTGTGAAACACTATGTATGACGTTAATGAAATATACATGAATGTTCAGTTACAGTCTGCTTCAGGGAAAAGTCATTGGCTTAGATGGCACCTGTTACCAAGCAACTTGATTAATAGCTCTGTATTCCTAATTTGCATATTTGGTTCCAAAAGAATTGTGGCTTTCAAAACTAAAAAATAAACTGCAACCAGTACAGATACTTAAAGAATATTTTACAGCATATGAAACTAGTTCCAGAAGTTTAAATGGTGCTAATACCCTCCAGACAGCAAAGAAACTTTCCGAGTTACAGTACTGAAGAAGGTAATTCTTACTTGGATATGTTCCATCATGTTTTTTAAAGTGTAATTGATTTAGAAGTAAAATCAATAACGTACACCAAACTAGCTGCTAACAGTACTGCTGAGCTGGCCTCTTTCGTAAGGATTGCTTATTAAACAGACAAGAAATAGCTGAACTTAGCACATAATATATTTGCATGTAAATCATATTTCCAAAATTCTTAAAAATGTAGTTGATCTTAGGTAGATTAAGAATTAGCTGCTTTGAAATTTACATCATCCATTTGCATATCCGGACCTTTAAAACTCGTAATTAAATATTAACCATCGTACGTCCTATATACATGCATAATTAACTCCATGCACTGAGGTCTAATTTAGATAATGCTGTTTTGTTAAACGGAAAATGTTTTCAAGTTGGGAAAATATATTTAACAGTGCTTTGAGCCATTTATGTGTACTCTACAAAACAAAACAAAAAAGAGAGAGAGAAAGGAAGAAACAAAAGCAAAAGATAACAGAAAAGGCAGAAGAATCTTCAGAGGACACTGGAAAAGCAAAACTCAGCTCTGAAGTGCAGCGGCCTGTGGGGACACCTGGCTCACAGAGCTCTTCGACAGTTCTCTTGCATCTGTGTTCCACGTTAACAATTTTTGTTTTGCAGAGAGGAAAATATGCTTTTGCTGCTTTGTATAAAAAATGATGCACTGAGGTTATTTAAAAGATCTAGATTCCTTCTGCGATTAAGATTGGCAGCTTGCTTCTAGGCCGAATAGTCAGTGACGTTAGAGATGAAGAGACGCTTTCAGAAGGTCCCGGGACCCACGGTGGTCGCTTGAGTTTTCCTCTTGCAGAAGAACCTGGCTCCTCGTTCAGCTGTGCTTTTGAGGAGCATCTTGAAGGCTAGAATTCCAGCTCACACTCCCTGCGGCCATCTGAGCTGTGGGGAGGGTTTCGGGGGCTCAGCGGAGAGTAGGACCACAGCAGCAAGCAGACACCAAGACACAAAACTCAACAACTGGGCAAATGTTTCCTCCTTAAACAAAAGAAATATCCTGGTACTAAAATAGATTGTAAAGTAGCGACCATATTATTGGTACTTTTAGGTCACATATGCATCTATCCATGCATATTGATTTCTAAAGATTTGCTTCCTTTTTGTGTTTTGTGTCACTGTGTTAAGAACATGTCTTTTCTCTCAGAAGAAAAGCAGGTACCCATTTTCTCTCTAACTTTAAATGTTGGCTCTGATTCCCAAGTCCCGAGTTTGGTTTCTGATGCGGTTGACTGGCAGCTTCCAACCCCACAACCTCCACCACCTCATGACCTGGTGGTGGACTGGAGGTGACTTGGTGCCCTGGCTTTTCTGGTTTTCACAACAAGCTATAGATTTTCAAAGCTATCCTTCCCCCCCCCCCCCATTTTATTGGTATGTATACATGCAAAATTTAAGGTTTACAATGGAGTTGAGCATTTCGTGCACATACCTACCCGGCCAAGGACACAAGGGCTTTCCCCTTGAGTAAAAACTGTTAAAAAGGAAAACATAATAAAAAAGATAATTTCAATTTTTGTGATCCTTTGGTAAAAATGAGGCAGTAACAGCAAAACAACTCAAGGAACAAAAAATAAAATAAATACATTAGTCTATTTTTTTGCTTTTTCGCTCCAGGCCACATTTGAAACCCTATGACATTAGGGAACACTGCACTATACAGCGAAATGAGAAGTTGAGTCATCATTAAATTCAGGAACAAGAAGAACGATATGAAATGTTACTTCTATTTGTAAATTTCACAATTTTACATCATTAATATGAAATTGCTTAGTGTGAAGAAGATTCCAATTGAAATTTATCATATAAAGTTACAATAAACATAATGTTAAAATTCAATCAGCAATGCAATACAGTTTAACTGGTCAGATATGAAATATTTTAGTGAGGAAATGTTTATTATCTGGTTAGCGAAGCAGGTCCCCTTAAGCAGCATGGGCTGAGATCTAAATTGTACACAAACTCAAGGCCTTGGATTTGATTCTCAACATGACAAAAATAAAAATAAATAATGAATGTATAAATAAATAAATGCATTTAGTTATTCTAAACCTACATGGCAGTTAACAGAGATATCCCTTCAAAAGTGCTATCCTTTATGACCAATGTATTTTACCCCTAAGAAGCTACAATAATAAAATAACAAATCCTGAGCTACAAAATTATGAAAAAAGATTTTACTTTTCTGCAAGAAGTAACCTTTTATCATTATGTATTTGTAATACATAACATCCAGCTAGTCCATACAGATTTCATATTTGATCAAGTTTACTTCCCTCCCACATTTCATCCTCAGCACCCCCAACATTCCCTTCACCTCTACACAGAAGGATGCTTCTTAATAAGAGATAGCCTCAAAAGTAGCAAATGCTGGACTATACTTACATTTAAATCTATGAAGAATTCCATAAGCTACCTAAAATTCTACTTTAGAAAATATAGTATGATACGAAAATTGCTTAGAGTATATACAAGGCGCAAAAAGGAACAAATAAAATTATAAAACTATACGATCTAGTTTGGTCAAACCAAAAATCAATAAAATATGTTACATGTAGAGGAAGACTGACCAATAGACATATAGACAGACACACAGACAAGGACCTAGAAAATCAACTATTTTCTGGTAGAATCATGGATAAATTTTACTCTTTCACCTCTTAACATGAACATTCCTAACTTTGTCACTTAAAAAAAGATATCAACCTGTAGGGCATTCATTTTATGTCTTCTTCTAAAAAACCTCATTGTTTAAAATAACAGTAGCTCATATTTTAAACTTCCCTAAATACATTATATTTTGTAGAATGGAACCCAGTCTCCATTTTAAAAAAAATGTTCTCTCCTTTCCGGATGTGCCTTTAAAACATCGCCTACTCAGAAGTCAACAGAGTACAGCCATTAAATAACGACATCGTAGTAGCATGCCCTGATTCAAAAATAAAGTGTAGGTTAATAAATTCTTCATAAAAATGACACTATCTTCACAGAAGAGCCACCACCGGAGATTGCTGCTTGATTAAACCTCCAGCAAGACACATTTGTTTTCTAGTTCTATACTTATTGATTCTGTAGTAATAACTTCAATGCAGAATTACTGGTTCCACTTCTCTCAGCACAAGAAGCCCTGTTGTTTTTATCAGAACATCATATTTCCTGCTTTACTTTTAAATTTCCTGAATTTATCAAGAAAAACACAACGAGTGTACATGCACATGCACACACACACACACACACACACACACACACACACACACACACACACACACACATATACATCCCTGGCACCTGAGACTTTAATTCAGACTATCAAAAATATAATCAGAAATAGAACAATAATTTCCACAGAAAAGCAATTCAAATGGGTTAGAAATTCAAATCCCCAGATGTGATGTTAATGTAAATCTGTTATTTTTAATTATTTTTGCTTCTATATTAGAATAATATCCACCATTTAAAGGATATATACACTGTCATTATTGCCTTCTGAAATACTCCCTTACTTCAAACACCCTTCTGGCATCATTCCTGCCACTTTCTGTCCTGAAGTTCTCTTTCGGGTCTTTGCAAAGTCTGAGAAAAAGAAAATTCAATGCTGCTTGCCGCGGAGTGCAGCCCAACAAAAGCAATGCTCATGGAAATATCACAGTGTGCCCTCGTCCAACTTATTTACTGGGTTTCGCACCATGCAACTCCTGGTCCTTTCCCAAAGTCAAAATTTTTGACAATAAAATGTAAACATTTTCAACTGATTTAAGACAGGAGGTAGCCACACCAGCACAACTAATGATAATCCTAGAGGGGACTTCCGGGGCTGCCTTGGAGTGCGGCAAGCCTGATGGGTGAGCACTTTAAAATAACGGAGAGTATTTCGAAGGGGATTAGTGATCTTTTGTCTTTTACTGTAATAAATTTGTTTAAAAAACGTAAACATTCGCGATTGTTTTTCAATCACTCCTCAAATACTCTGAATCATGATTGCAAAATTATCCTTCCATGATCATAAAATTTCAATGGTTTTTTTTAAAAAAGGTGTGTGTGTGTGTGTGCGTGCGTGCGTGCGTTACAGTCTCACCAGGATGGTTCTGAACTCACTGTGTAGCCCAGACTGGCCTCAAACTCGCAGAAATCCTCCTACCTTAGACTCCCAACTGCTGAGATTTGAGGGATGCACCGCCACACCAAGTTCGTGTAGTGCTGGAGAATCGAACCCAGGTGGTCGCTTATTTCCTTGTGTTTGATAGAAAAATGGCTTTAACCTCTGTGTTAATTCCTCCAGCCCAAAATTGTATTTTTTTTTTTTTGAGACAGGGTCTTGCTTTGTACCCCACGCTATCCTTTGGCTTACCAATCCTCACTATGTAGCCCATGTTAGCCTTGGACTTAGCAATCCTCCTGCCTCAGCCTCCGGAACTTTGGGATTAAAAGCATGAGCCACTATGCTCAGCTGTATGTGGTTCTGGTGGAATCAAACCCAGGGCCTTGCATTTGCTAGGCAAGTGCTTTAACCGCAGTGCTATTCCACCGGGCACTCCAAAATTGTATTTTCATTTGACGTAACTGACAGGTTTCTTCTTTTCTAATATTTCAATACCCTGGAGTTCAATGGTAAGGTGACAGTAATAAGCATATTTTCTATCCCTTCTGGTAGTATTTAGAAACAAATTTGGGCATACTGTTTATCTTTTTTTTTTCTTTTTCATGTTAAGACAGTGACAGATACAAGGTGTGTTTTAAGTGCCAACAAGACAGTATTGGAAAATGTGGACTACTTTTTCTCACTATGTTTTAGGCTAATTTTATCTTTCACATTGTATATAAAATTTTGGAACACTTTAGAGTTATTTTGGGTTTTTCATTAAGCCCCAAACCAATCCAGTTTATACCTATTTAGATTAATATATTTCTGATACTCTTTCTACTCCAACTGAATTGTGTAGATTATGTTCTGTGTACTGATTACATAGGATAATCTAGGTGTGGCAGATAGTGGCAACTCTTTAAGAGACACTGAGGGAATTCATGAAGCTTTCTTAGTATGTTTCAGTGTATCATGTAGGCATGACTTTGGGCACTGTATCTTGTCTTTGGCCCCATCCTCTCTGGCAGCTCTCCCTCGCGTGTTCTGCTTCCCGGGACCATGAGTTAAGCCACTGTGACACACCCTTCTGCCTTGAAGCCAGTCTTGAACTGAGCCTTCTGAAACTATAAGCTAACTAATCCTCTACGTTAAGATGCAGGTGACAGATGTTTTGTCCATCAAGAGGAAAGCTGACTAATACGTAAGAAAGACAAATGGACCTAAATATTTAATAGATTAACACAGTGAAAAGAAATGTGTTGCTTCTCTATCCAGAGAATTTTCAAGTTTACAGAACATGAGTGTATTCTACTTCCTCAAATCACTTGAGGGTCAAGATGGAGAGAACCTTTTCTATCTTCAGTATGTTGTTTCCAAGATTGCTTTGGGAACTGTATTTCCAAGAGTCAGAAGAAAAATGAGCGAGGAATATACTTAGAGGATTGAGGTGGAGGGACTTCATGTTCCATGGAAAGAAGATAATCATTATGCACAGAGCTACCTGAAAGCAAAGGTGGGAGATGGAAATCAGGAAAAATAATATGTTACTTAGGATACTGAAAGGAGCTATTGCCGGAGCAGGCCCCCTTGTTCCCATGTAGATTTCCCCCCTAAGAACAGTTTTACACGGATGAGATAACTACACGATCCTCCAGTTACAGAAGTCAGCTTGAAATTTATGAGTTACACATTTGATTCCTTCTATTCTAATAACCTGTGAATGGATAGAAAGTGATACACACTCTTCCATTACAGAAAGCACCAGGGAAAGATGATGATCGCAAGAACAGCCCCCATCTGGAATGAGTGAAAGGAGAAAAGGAAACAATTCCTGGCTTTTAGAAAGGTCGAATCTTGTAGGTGAAGCAAAATATTGGACTTGCAGATGAGTTACAAAGTGAGATGCTACAATTCCCACACATTTCACTCCAATTCCCAAGTATTTATTAATTGCATAGGCTTGTTGTTTCTGAGGCAATACAGCTCCTTTCAGCATGTGTGTGCTTCTGATAAACTTCAATCCTTACGTTTCAGTAAATGCTGCCAAAGTTGTTTTTTTTTTTTTCATTCTCCTTGACACATTTTAGTGGGTTCTATTGTTTATTTATTCACTGATCCTCTTCCTCTTCTTGCATATGTGCCTTGCCTTTGCTCGCTTTCTTCCTCCTCCATACCGCCCCCTCTCCAAATCTCCCCTCTCTGCCTTTTAATGGAGGTGAGAAGATGAACCTTCTCAGGACGATTTTTACATAAACCAAAGCCCTTTGGTTATACTGTTTAAACGTGCTTTCAGGTCTCTGAGCTCTTTCAGTCTTATCTCCTGTTACTCAGGGTTCAGAAAAGTTGGACTCTCCAGGCCTCTGATGCTCTAATCTCTGACTTTGTTTATTCCCTTCAATCTCTGCTTAAAACCCACTAATTCTCGATGAGCTTAGCTCTGTCTTATGCTCAGTGCAGCAAATGTGAGTCCCCTATTTCTCATCCTTCTGGCTTTTTCTTCTCTTCCGCTAGAGCTCCAGGTCTAGGAGGCATGGGATCTACTTCTCTAGTAATTGCAGGTGAGAGTTTCTGAAATGTTTTGTCGCTGCATAGCCCAAATCTCCAGCCTTGCCACTTGCTTTATATATTCTCTCACTGTACCCTGTAAGATCTTTATTGTGTTTTTGGTGTTAGTGTAAAAATGGGGTTATAGGATATTTTAGTTTTTGAAGTGAACTTCGATCTTTGTACTACAGTTTCTCCATTAGGTAAGGTTAGCTGCACTGTGAGCACTAGAAGTAGTGATGGATGGAAGACAGAGACATTCTCATATCTGTCTGTCTCTGGACATCAAGGTCTGTTTAAAGACATCAAGCTTGAGGCCACTTTGAGAGTTTCTGGCTAGAACAGAGCAAAAGCAAAGCAGTGTAATGATGCCCTTGTGGGTCACGTTCACAGAATAGACCTAGTAAGGCTTGCACCACTTTCCATCGCCTTGCACAGGTACATTTCTCAAATGATCACATCAATATTAAAGGAAAGTTGAGAATATGCTTGACTTATGTGTTTATAAATGATTTGGATTAAGTGGAACCACTGGCACAGACCTGTAATTCCTGTGTTCTGGGAGATAAAGGCAGAAGATAGCAAGTTCTGGCGCAGAAAAGACAACTCAATGACTTAGCAAGACCAAGAATCCTGAGCTCAGTCCCCTGTACCACAGCAACGACAAAACAACAAAAAGTAGATGGGCAGGCCAGCATCTCACTTTTGAATTTCTAAAAGGTAGTTGTATAATTTGTGATTAACTATGTAGAATAAGAACATAGAGAAGAGGTTAAAAAAGTAAAATTATTTCTTAGGATGGAACAACAGTAACCGCTGACTTAATAGTTGGTTTATAATTTGCATTTTATTGGCTGAGAAGATTTCTTCTTTTAGTCACTTGAAAATATATATTCTCCAAATAATTATCTCTGCTATTGTGCTTGGATGAAATTGGTGAATTATTTAAATTAGACAGGAACATTTTATATTTGATTTCAAAGAATAATGTTGGACTGGAAAAAGACAAAAATTATTGAATAAACTTTCAAATTTCAATAAAACTAATTTCTGACCACTCTGAGATTTAGCTACAAATATGTCAGTGAAAGACAATTTTTTTTATTTTAAGAAAAACAATATTTTTAACAGCAGGAAGGATATTCTATGCTTATATAATTTATTTCTATTAAATTTGTCATATTTGTTTTTCTGATATAATTCAAGTTTTGTTGTAACAAGAAAGAACTTTGGACTACAAAGAAGATACATCTACTTTTGGTGCTGAATCCAAAGTTTATACCACTTTCTGTCCGTAGCTAACATGTCTTCAAATTCTATTCTGAATTTTTTACAGGACAATAAACTATTTTAGTGTGTGGATGGTGTTCTATGTCTAAATAAACATCAAAATAAAGATAATACTTATTAAGTATTTATTAGGCATCAGTAATTGTTTCATCTTTGAGAACAAAGTAAGATAATGTTGTGTCTCCTTTTTTGGATAAGGAAACTAAGACTCAAGATTATTTCATTACTTATTTAAGAATCAAAACCAAAGAATAATAAAATATGTTAAAAATCATGAATACCTATATAAAAACCATATCTGAAAACTACATAAGAATACCCTTGCAAAATTCAGTAAGGATTGTCCCTACATATAATAGCAAATACTTTATAGCATCTGATATGTGCTAACATGCTTCTAGGACTTTTATATTTATTTAATAAACAACTGAATGAGGTAAGTTCTGCTTTTATTATGGAACAGGAAAAAGCAGCACAGGAAGTTTGAGTAGATTATTTGGGTCCACACAGCTAACTGGGAGACGAGTTATGAGTCACTCCTACGGCGCAGTCTTAATATTTTAATATTTTCTTGTGGCACATCTCACAATGTCCAATTTCTACCAGAAAGGAAGTTTAGAGGAAAAAATAGACAAATTAACATGAACAAGGGCAAAGTGCTTCCTGTGGAGATAATTAATGAATACAGAGAATGTTTAAATTGGTAAAAAACTACAAATACCTCTTGAACATGCTCAAAATACACCCTCTTGTATTTAGAGAGATCAGACTGAGCCTGCCTATTCTGGTGTTCTTGTCCCTTTCCAAAGCCGTTCTGAAAGACTTTGCTCACACATGCCTTTAGTTGTGCTATCAGGGCTATCCCAATGATGGAAATCAAATTAAAATGTTTACATTTCATTGTGATTTTTACCTTGAGGAATAAATAGGCATTGCACAGTACCAATCTGGTGAATCAGGAGAAAGAGGCCACAGCCAAATGTTTAATTTGACAGCTATATCCGCAACACAGATCACGTGTCACTTGGACTATCACCATAATGGAGGATCAAACTGTTCACTCATTTCTCAGACCATTTTTTCTATGCAAATATTTCTCTTATAAATAAGCCTGTATAATATTCAGAGTTCACCCTAGTGTTCCTACAGATTGCCCTCACTTGCGCAATTCCATCAAGGCCCAAAAACCACAGTCAACATCACCTTCATGTCTTCATCCTGAGAACTCTGCGGTTTGGTAGACCTAAGTTTCACCTCTCACAGTGACATTTCTTGAAATCTGAAGCAACACAAGTGGGCAACTCCAATGAAATTAGCAAACATTCTTGCTTTTGTTCAACAGTCAAAGCGCATGAAATAATTTTGGTGCAATTTTGTATACACTTATTTTATGTTCAAATCTGTTGCTGAAAGGCTTTGAATGGTCCTATAGTTGAAACTAATGATACACTGATACGAAGGATCAAACTGCCATTTTCTGTATTAAACATCCTATCTTTCCTTCTTTTGGGTGTCACTCCTCTGTAGCAGAATCTTGTTTTATTTTTTTAACCACAACACCACATATGTGTTCGCAATATGTTTTCTAAATCTGCTATATCCTACTTTCTTTTTCTGTCAGTTCGAAACAAAACATATTGTATGGCCCAAGACCCCTTACGATTAAATTCCCTTCCTAAGCTGACCAGAACTCTATCCGTTCTTAACAATAACCTCTTAAGAATGTGAACCATGCGCCTGTTCGTCTCAGGCTATAAGCTCTCCTCGCCTGCACCTGCCTGGAAAGGGGACAATCATCAAGAATCAACCCCGGTTTTTTATTTTGTTCTCGGTTTCTGTATATGTGCTCAGAAACTTCCTCCAGCAGTTGTCCAGTTTCAATCACCTGTTAGACTTTCTCTATAATGGTTTACTGCTCTGAGTGTTTTTTCCCCCTTGCTGTACCACTCTCTTTTCCCCCAGCAAATGAAGAAATAACTTTGGCTTGGGGCTGCAAGGTGGTGACTCTCTTCTTTAAAATGAGTGTTAATCAAGTGTCATTCCTATAAGCCTCATTATCCTTGCGTTTGACTTTGAGCTACTTTTCATGTCTTCACCCTTCGTTGAGAATGTGACAATGGATCATCATAAAAAAAAAAAACAATTGAGTTGCATGCAAACTTCATACACCCTCACTCGTTCCCTGAAATTAATTGGATAAATAGAACTTCTTCATGCACACCATTTTATTTTGAACCTTACAGCACTAAAGATACAATATATATTTCTTCAATGTTATAGCTTAGATCTAAAATGTCTTCCAAAGTCTCACCTGTACAGATGTAGGGCTTACAGTGGGTGGCTGGATTATGGAAGCTCTTTATTTACCAGTAGATTAATGAATGCATGAGTTCACTGCGGATGCCAGTGCCCAGTAGAAAAGGATAAGAAGGGTTGTGGGAGTAGTGCGGGGATGTCCCTTTCTCCCTGTGGCTCTTCCTGCTCTATGCTTCCTGGCTGTTGTCATCCAAGCAGCTTGCCTTCACCATACTCTTCTTCCATGATGTTTCTGCCTTGAAGCCAATTGGCCAGGGATTAAATTTTCTGTATCAATGAGTCAAAAACGCATGCCCACTAAGTTGCCAGGTATTTTGTCCCAGTAACAGGAAGGCTGACCAATGTGCTCACTAAAAGAAAGCAGAGCAACGCATCGTCCCCGTTTACTTATGCCCAAAATCTTCAGAAAAGTAGGCATGAATGAGTATTATTTCCTCACTCTACACTTAGGGAAACTGAGATGTTGATGACTTAATTAAAGAGATAATATCATTAATTTAAAAAAATCTCTCCAGATACAAAGATGTACCATAATGTTATTTTGTTCCCTTAGGTAAAATTAAAAGGGGAAATTAAACAAATTTCTTATTATTGTTCCCTCAAGATGTCAGTTACCAAAATGAGAATGAGATAGGTGGTTGTGAGAACAGGACTCAGTCCTTATAACTGGCCTAACAGATTCTCATTAACAAGTACTACTTAATCTTAATGCATTGTCTAGTGGTTGTATTAGGTGACATAAATTGAGAAAATTGAGTTGTATTTCACAATTTCATCTTGGGAGGAGAAAAGGCTTCCAACATATACAGGTATTTTGTTTCTGAAACCTAAACTCAAGGCACTGGTTTCTTATATTCTATTCTTTTACCTTTCTGTCATCCTTAAGTGGTTTCAGATACAAGCAATGTTTCAACAGAAAACCTTCATTTGACTAGAATAACATATGTTAGTATGCACTCCTTTGTTCTCAGAATACTTCCTTTAGGAAATCCTTCTTCAAACTTCGCCTGCATCTCAGTGTAAGAAATGGTAAATGATAATTTATTTCTGAGCTATATCTCCAATCTAATGACAATGCTGAAGATGTACTTCTGGAAATTCAATATATTCTTTTGATTCATTTTTTACTATATCATGAATACTTGCAATAGTTTCTGAATGAAGGATGGTGCATCTTTCTATTAAAGCACATTTGACCTGCTGTCCATGATGCAATGCTTTCTCCCCCATTTCAGGCTTCCTCAGTCACCTTTCTCAAGGTCAAGAGAAAGATACAATAATGAGAAAACAGAACAAACAGCAGCTAATGGCAGGAGCAGTTCATAAAAAGCTGTAATGGCAATTCCACCCAGACAGCAGAGGAATGCAACATTTTCACAGAGCACT
Source organism: Ctenodactylus gundi (assembly GCA_004027205.1). Lineage (NCBI taxonomy): Eukaryota > Metazoa > Chordata > Mammalia > Rodentia > Ctenodactylidae > Ctenodactylus > Ctenodactylus gundi. The sequence continues at coordinate 170,592 of PVKB01002451.1, forward strand.
ACCTGACAGATTCAATAATCAAGGGAAAGCCTTAATTGATGACACTTCATTAGCATAATGAGTCGAAGCTGGGAAAAGAGAGTCCCTTATTAATTAATCAAGCAAAGCACGAACTGTTTCACTCTCCTACACTCTGCCATTTTCCATTAATCAAGAAAATGTGTATGAAACTCATTTGAAAACTCTGCATGTGGATTATCATTCCAAAGAGGAGCAACGGCAAGGAGCTTTGCCCAGCTGCACACATCTGGTCTAGATCCACCTAGGCCTCCAATTCCAATTTACCAGGCTAATGCCATGTACAGAGGGCACAGAGACAGCCATTTTCCAAGACTTGTGAATCACCATTTCATTAGGAAAGCAATCACAATCTTATCAAATGTAATAGGAAAAAGAAAGAAGAGAAAGAAAGCAGCTTCACTTCCTATACTAACCCTTTTCATAAAATATAAAATAACGACACACAAAAGTCATGTATGATAACTTATTCAACATCCATGCTTGATTTTACATTTATCACTTGGGCTTCTATACATTTCATTGGATCATAGTAGAAATGTTTTGGGGAAGGGCTTTGGTAATAAAAAAAAAGTCAAGCTCCTTAAGTTTCCAATCAACCACATGCACAGGTGTTGGAATCAATGCTAATGAGGTTAACAAGCCAAGATCAAAACTGTGGAATCCCAGTTGCAGAAAGGACTTGAAGAGAGACTAAACCCCAGGATCTATTATTGTAAGGTCACCTCCCTGTGATGTTTTTTGTACTCTTCAGGTGAGAGGTGGCTGACAACACATTAACAAGCTAAAGAGGGCCAGCTTACTAATAGAATTTTGGGGTGAAAACATATGTAAGTGAGATCTATCTGTGTACTTGGATTTTAGATATAACTTTGACACCCATTACCATCTGAGTCACTTTGCGCAGCCCCTTGATGAGTAGAACCTTTGACTTCCTACAGGAGAGTGAGGAGTTTGGACAAGTGGGACTCTTCAGACAATGCTAGCTCTGGTAGTCTATGATCACGTGTCATCAGGAGAAGTCAGCAATTTAAAGCATCAAAGATCTGATTTACTCATTTAACCAACTGCAAAAACTGTATGCAAATTAAGAAGTTCTAATTAAAATCCTGATTGTCTTTGTATCTGCCTCAACCGGTGACTATATGGATTGGATACCAGGTAACTACACAGACAATGACCTAACCAAACTCTATCTATTGATCATGTCAGTGTTTCTTGTACAACGGAGTCTCCCAAGTCCACTATACATATTAAAAGATTTAAAACATATCACAATATAGTATAGATATTTTTATGCTCAGGGTTAATTCATCATAATATTTGTAGTAAAACACATGCTATAAAAATCATGTAAGCACGAAATTCAATGTATATGGTATCCCAAAAGTCACAATATGTAAGAAAAAATAACAAATCTTTTGATGCACTCTGTGTTATGTTGAGTGGACATTAAGCAGGTTCAAGGGCATCATCATTTGTGAAGATTAAATATGAAAAATTCTTAACGTTTTTCAATATCCAAGAAATTCAAAATATGACCACATGCAACAGTTTTGTAAACTATGTCATATAAAACCACGACAGCTTGCACTGCATGTCCTGCCTGTATATTCCATATTTATGTATTCTTGTTTCGCATTCAATACAGATTTGAAACTTTACTCAGGCTTATCATTTTCTAGCATAAGTGAAAAAAAGCAGATCAAAAGGAACACAATCTGATCCAATACCTTTTTATCAACACTATTTTTAAGTGCTTCATGATCAAAAGACAAATTTGTTTGACAGTGACTCATCTAAATATTCAAGTGAGTACATTAAGCTCAGTAACAAAGTAAATTCCTATCCAAAGCACATCTTCCATTCTAGAACAAACACACAGATCACCAGCAAATAGCCATTATTGCTCTGGGGCTCTCTGCTGTCGGTCAAATTGTGTGAACATTAACTGTTTGAGTTCTGCATGGCGACAGGTATTGCCACCTTACAGGGCAATAACTTCTACCAATTCGAGGGAGCTCAGCTTTGTGGGAGGAATATTATATAAAAATAAATTATATTTTGTAACTTGGAGATAGTTGAAGTTACCACCTGTAACGTAAGATGATGACTAGGGACTAAATGTTCTGAATTGCTACTTCTTCCAATAAAATTTTTATTGATTTTTCAAGCCCTCAAAGATTCCCTACTGTCGTAAAGTTGGCTTAATGTATATGATAGACTCTACTCTATGCATACACAATGAAATGCTCTCTTAGGCATAACAAAAAACAAAAACAAAAACAAAAAAAAACGTCTGATATGCAGGATCCAATTGTTTCTGAGTGGAGCTTTTCGGGAAGACTTTCAGGTCTTTCTCATTTTCTTGGCGACAGAATCTGGCTGTGTAGTCCAGGCCAGTTAAGAGCTCACTATGTAGGTCAGCCTAGCCTCAAACTCATGGCAATTCTCCTTCCTCAGCCTCTCAAGTACTGAGATTATTTGCATTCTGCCACATGCTGCGTTTTTAAATGTGGCACAGGGTAATCAAACGCAGGGCCTTCGGCCAGTGTTCTAACCAATGAGGTGTGGCCCAGGCCCAGATCTATTCGTGATGTTTGTTTATTTATTTATTTATTTTTCTTTTGGGGAGCAATGTGCGATTTTTGTTAATGAGAACCAATAGTCATTAAAAAACTTCAAAACTGATTTAGACTAAGAAATACATATTACAAAGCTTGCATAATCAAATGCAAACAAAAATGCTAATAGTTGAAGAGAATGATTATTTTTATTGGTTCCTAAGAAGTGCTCCATATTAGAAATAAATGCTTACGTCAATATTTATCAGAGTAGTTGCATCTTGATAGATAACTCTTTTATCATGGAAATAAAAAATAATAAAAGAACTGAGATAAATTGAAAACATAGACCTGTGCCTTTTTTAAGAGCATAAAATAATGCTAAAAGGATTGCTTCACATAGAACAGATCAAAACAACAGAGCCTCTTAAAAATGCATAGATGGTTAATTTAATAGAGAATACATTTCCAAACTCTAAAATCTACATATTTATTTTAATACATAGACCAATTTTCTGAGAAGTCATATTGAAGGCTTGCCCAGCAACTTACTTTTGAAATTCTTTTACTACCTGAAAGAAGTCTTGGTAGTCAAAAAGTACTTGCTGGGTTCTTGTTTGGAGAAGATGTGTTACACTTCTAATCATTCAGGATATCATTTTGTATGCCACTAATCAATGTCATAAGTAATTGCATTTAATAAAAATAAATGCAGCATCTAACTAAGTACAGCTGGGCGGAAATGAAGTTTAAAATATGCAAAAGTTATACGAATATTACTAGAAAAAGGCAACTTTAGGAAAGCCTTCCACTGTGGAAAAGTTTCAGTGTAGTTAACATAATGTCAACTATTGCCCACAAAAATGGAAAATGGTTAAAAACAGCAAAAATAAAGAACTGCTTTATGTAGTAACTACATCTGGAAAAGATATTGATGTTTAACGACTGAGTAGACTTTTAGCTGTATCTACTCTTTATGTAACTCTATGTAATAAAGAGCAACGTTCTAAATAATGTTAAACGAGAAAAAAAGACCCTCCGAACAATTTCAAAGGCTTTCCATTCATGCAATCACACGATGTATTCTGTAGTCAATAGGAAAGAGCAAGATTTCTCACGGGCTGTTATAATTTCCTATATCCGTTGGACTGAAAACTCTCAGTATGGTAGACAAGGAGATGTGCCCATGTCACCAAGTGAACAAGTGGGGATGGAGGCTGGAGCTCAGTGCAAGAGCACTTGCCTAGCTCAAGTGATGTCCCAAATCCCAACGTTAGCACCACTGCAAGAAAAAAATCAAGTATAAACTAAGCCTGCATCTCCCATTGTCGGATCACTCACGGCCTCATGCTAACTCCTCTTCTGCTGTTTGCCTAGACCAATAAATGTGTCTGATATGAGCAGAAATACAAGAACATTTCGTGTTATTACGATGACTAAGAAAATCAATAGATTTTAAGCACTTGGCACTTTCTATCTGTTGAATTAGGGATGCAAGGAATTATCTTTTGTAATTGCAAAAGATATAGGAAAATTAAATTTGACCCATTTTAATAAGTAACTTTTTGAAGAAAGCAATTCAATGTGTTATTACAGCAGAAACTTACAAGGTTATAACTAAATTTGTGTATTTTATTACTGGAACCTCTGTAACTTTCCTCCCTTCACATAATTTGAATTTACTGTTTAACCTAATTTAAAGAAACTTCTAAAGAACTTATGTTTTAGAGAACATTTATTCTAGGAAATTTCTGTGTCAAAACAAGGGCCCAAATTAAAGACTAAACATAATTTTATGATGATGAAGCTGATTGTTTTTCTATTCTGAATATTTCAAAAATACCAATTAAAATTAATTATAAAGATTGAGGACAACTGAGAACATCAATATTTATATAAGAACTTGTATATGTATAAATGTTCCTGAACACCAGTAAAGGAGAAATCAAAAGCTTTTGAGGGGCCTAAAAAAAGCAGAACAGGACCAAGTGTGTCGCCACAATGCGGTCATCTCTATTCATGGCAGCCCTGACAGCAAATGTTATTCTTTTAATAATGTTTGTAGTCCCAACTGATCTCATCTTTCTATTTGATTTTTACAAGGTAAATTATTCAGAATTGTATATTCAGGTTCAATATTGAGAGCAGCTTATGAGAAGAACTGTAAAAACAGTGAATTCATCACAACTTAGGGTCTTTTATTAAAGTGCTTAATTAGCGCTAATTCTTTAATGCAGTTAATTCTGGATGTTTGATTATAGGAAGTTTGAAATTCTGAGTTGAGAGTTCATTTGAGGTAGAGTAGGAATATTATCTAAATCAAAATCCATGACCAGTAATATGGTAAGTGTACTCACGGGGGAAAGGATGCTCAACTTGAAACTAAGATGGTCTCAGGAAATTGACAGGTACTCAGGAAGTAGGTACTGATATTTCAAGATGTTTTCTTATTCAACTAAATTATTGCAATATTAATTAATGGCCTGCCTTTGCAGTCTCTGTCACTACACATTTCCAGGACAAAGACATCCAGGTTATATAAAAGGAGTGGCTAAACAGCATCCCCAGGTTAAAGAAAAAATGATCTCCATGATTTTAATTTATAAATCCTATCACTTTATAAGGGTCATAGTTCGTAAAAGTCTGTGGCCATTAAGGGCTTGGCTGTGTGCTTGCCTATGTATATGTACATGCATGTGTGCAGAAACGTGTGTATGCATGTGTGCAGAAACATGCATATGCATAAATGCATACACATGTTCACAAACATGTGTGCACATGCATGCATGTGTGCAAAAACAATGCTACATCCTAGATTGTTGAAGCAATAGCTATTGACAACTAGTGGAAATAAATTGATTTAAATTCTGCTTACGTGCTTCAGTTGGAAGAGAGACCACGGATAGCTACCAATCCCAGAGAAAATTACAGTAAATAAAATCATAAGCTGAAATTTTAAAATAAAATTGATAAGCTGGTATATGTATTCTCTCCAAAAACTTAAAGAAATGAAACAGTGTCATATTTTGATAACTAAATGGGTTGGAGACAATATTATCTGACCATATATTTGAAAAATTTAACAATGACTGGAGCATATAATACTTAATCAAAACCAAATATGTTCATCTGTGTTTTTAAAGTTTTCTCTAAAGTCCTCATAGAAAATAGAGCTATCCCCTTCATAAAGGAGATAGCACTGGGGCTTTATCGTTAAGGGAAATATATAAACGGCCCTGAAGCACAGAGACGTTCTAGCTAGAAAATAAAAAGGAGGTTTGCCAAAGGAGAAATGGTGAAGCAGACTTCTGGAAACAACCTGACTGGACAATCCACACATGCTCAAGAAGGCATATAAGTACACAGAAAATTGTTATGGTTTCTTCACACCTCACCGAGAAAATCAAGATAGCCATTTTTCGTGACTGCATCAAAAATCATAAGACCAGCCTTCCTGCACTTTCTTCCACATGTCTCACGGTGACGGTTCTCGACCTGCCGGAATTGTGCTGCATTCCCACTGTATCCTTCTCTTTTATCTTCTAAATGAAATGAGGTAATAACTCCCATTGACATCCCTCATCGCATCTTTTGCCTGTATACTTGTGGCTCCACATACACAGACTGATTTTTCTTTACCACAGAGAGGAGAGATGGGCAATGGCTGATGTCTTGTTTTAAGAAAGTCAAAATCATGGCATGCCTGGCAGGTTTAATTGGAGGAGGGATTCTTCATTGAGAGAGAGAAAAAAAATTGTACAAAGTAGGTAGCGACAGACACAGAGGAATTGGAAGTCTTGGCAACAGAAAGGTGAAGTGATACACATCAGGTGATATCTGATTTCTCAGTTAAGTACAAAGTTTTTCATCAGTGGAAGACAATGTGGAAAGGCAGAAGGGACCAATCGGGAGAAAGATATATCAGGGCTTGAGCCTACTCAGTGTTTGACATAAGAAAAACTGATATACAAATACTATAAAAAGATGTTAAATTGGCAAGTTTTGTATACTCATTTAAATCAGGTAGTACTGGTTCTGGAAGTCCACTTTGACCACATGATGTTCTTTTGAAAATAGAGTGTCAAACGTGCAAAGAAAAATAATAAACGATATGGCTAGTGGCTCACTGGGCTGACACAAACATGGTTCCCCAAAAGTCCTTCTAAAATAAAGCATGATAGTTACTAAGAAGAAATGGTGATGATCTGTTTCCGATACATCTCCTAACAAATTTCCTCAATCGTTTTATTTCTAGTTTTGAGTAGGAGCATTTGCAACCTAATTCAATCTCTACTTCGAGTTCTTTATGACGTTGCCTTGGCCAGGACAGATGTGTGAGATATGTGAGCTCTCCCTTCGTCTGGGTCCTTGAACATAAAGCTTTTTAGTTTTCTCATTGGTGAAGGCATAAAACTCTATACTTGGTAATAATTGTGAGTTATGTATCCTAGTTTGGATCCCAGGTAGACAAGTTAACATCAGTTGAATTTATCGTGAATATAAGAAATGGCTACCATTAAACTGCAGAGCAAGGGAAATTTAAATTATATATCTAGAAGGAAATAATAGAGTAGCAAACAGAAGAGCCAGGGGATAGAGATTAGCCTGGTTCTCATGAACCTCCATGCCAGGTCTCACCTAGCCAGGAGAAAGCATGACCAGAGGCTAACCCAGAATGCTAATATACAATCTTTTCCTCCGTTCCATTCCTGAGAGGCTATAGTATATCAGCTTGAGTCTATGTCAGTCCTTCTCAACTGCTGATGTCGTCCTCTGTGAAAAACCAGCAATGTGTACAGACATCTGTGTCATAACTAAGCGAAAGGAATGCTACTGGCTTCCAACCTGGAGGCTACCAAATATCCTACGATGCACAGAACAGTCCCTTAACAAGAAATTATGTGGCCTAAAATGTTAATATCACCAAAATCTCCAATCTAACTAACCTGAGTAGCCATAGTTTTAAGATTCACTAAAAGACTTATTATTTCCATGTACTAAGGTCATTCCTCCTTGATTTATGCTGTATGTATCATGTCTTCACATAAATCACACAAGGACAATCCTGTATTCATGTGGCTCTTTGCCACAATTTAGAATATTCTCATTTTCCTCCTATCTGAAGATGATACTGTTTTGGTGCTATCATTTATTTTTTTCCCTGGAATTTAATCTACTCTTTCCCTATAGAATTTTTTTTAACTATAAAATCAACCTTGTACTTCCAATGGCTCCACCTTCTATTGTTTTGATCTGACTTCTAAATTTGTTCAAACTATTGCACAATCGCAAGTAACTACTTTTGATATGGACATACCCTTGCATAGTGTCATATCCTGAGAGATAGCATAATAACTGTCAATACATATATTATCTTGCAGCTGGGATATAGCACCAGTTACTGCTGAGATAATATATCCGTGCTGGGTGAAGAAATACTTGGAATTAACGTACATAGAAAAATGCCTTTGTTTTTCCTCCTTCACCTCTCAGAGTGGAAAGCCATTTATCAAACATAATTTTCAATCATCAAAGAGCAAACAATCAAATAATAACCACAATACCCCGTCACGTTTGCCCACCAAGCCTTGCAGAATAGCCAAAGGCAGAGTTTCTACAGCCACTTTCCTGGAAACACAAAGGAAGGTGTACTTTTCTTTTTAATTATGTTGTGCTTCAAACCCACAATATTTAGCTGCTTCCAGCTAATCTGCATAACAATTACATGGAATCAGTTATGGTGATAAAAACACATTCATTTGGAAGATGTTGTTCTTTTCTTGTGAATCATATATCTCTATCCATATATAAGCTTTAAATTCAGTGCTTATTTAAATAATCCTTCTTGAGACAGCCTCTGCAACACTGCTGAACAGAAATAAAAATAAGGAGAGAGCTAGGAACATTTTGTTCCTCTTAGTTTATAAAGAATTCAAAATGCAAAGCACTGGAAATTTAGGGATTTAGAACTCCTGATAAGTATAAAATCTTTTCCAACCACACTACTTTAAATTCTAGAGGGAAATAATAATGCAATAATAAATTAGTCTGTAGCATGTGGAGAAGCTTTAGAAAACAAGTTTATTTTTTCTCTACAATATGCCATTGAAAGTATCTCTTCCTGATGCACTGTCTTCATTTTTTTTATTGCACAGTGTTAGGTTATTTATTACTCTTTCAAAATGGACCAGCTTTCATCGCATATTTTCTGCATATTTTATTATGAATGATAAAATTTGTTTATGTGAGTAGAGTAAAAAACTCACATTTTTTCATGATGAACTAGTTTTGCAGGAAAGGCCTGGCTCCCTTTTTCTTAAAAATGTGAAATTTGATTGCTCGTTTAAATTATATGTCTGCTCAGCTCTAAATTTATATTATCATCTCTTGGCACAGGCACGGCATCGTTTAACACACGTGCAAGCAAGAAACATTGTAGAAAAGCGTTCCTCACCTCTATGAGGACAAGATGTCCATATACCCTCACGTCCAAGAAACTAAGTGAATCTTCCAGAAAGGATGAGATGAATGAAGGAATGTTTTAACTAGAAGTATCCTTAAACTGAGGATTACTGTGTGTAGCCAAAAAAAAAAAAAATCTCAAAATCTCTCCTGTTATTTTTGTAAAACTTTTGCAGGTTGTTTTGATTTTATTTGAAGCATGTGTCTTTTTCTCCTTTATGTGTTCTCGTTTATTTTTCAGGCAAATAACTATGTTGGTAAGATTATATTGTAGTAGAAAGATTAAAACCTACTGACGGATATAAAATAAGAAGGTAACATATGCATACAAGGTTTTATTTTCCCTTCCCCATTTTATTGATATGTATAAGTGCAACATGTAAGGTTTACGACGAAGTTTAGCATTTTGTGCACAAACATATCTTGTCAAGGTGACAAGGACTTTCCCACTGTCCTTTTGTCCCTCCCCGTACCCACCCCTCTCTCCCTCCCTGCCCTAACCTCCTGTTTCGCTTTGTTTTTTGTTATAAGTTCCATAAGAGTTCTGATCTGGGTCTCTCATATCAGAGAGACCATTCGATGTTTCACCTTCTGCTTCTGACTCACTTCACTAAGCATGATGTTCTCAAGTTTCTTACATTTGCCTATAAAAGCCTCCATGCTGTTGGACTTTATAGATGCATAGTATTCCATTGTGTATAAATACCACAGTTTGTGTATCCATTAGTCTGTTGATGGGTATTTTGGTGACTTCCATATTTTAGCTATTGTTAGTTGTGAAAGGCTTATAAGAGGATCTGAGATGTCACAAAACCAAAGACGATACTTAAAACATATTGCATTTCCATAAAAAAACAACCTGCTCGTACACAGGCAAACTCTGAAGTCAACATTCTACACAGATCAGAAATTTTGAATTGAATCTATGAAGATGCTTTGTGCACTGAGGCAGCAGAAACTACACAAAAGATGCTGAATAGGGATTGAGTACACTCAAATTCGTGCCTTCAGACATTTGTAGGTGAGAAAGACATTGGGGGAGGGTGGATGGAGGTAAGTGAGATGTGGTTAAAGGATTTCTAATGATTATAATATGTTATATGCATTACCAATTCCCCAAATGAACATCATTATTCTGTATTGCAAACATACCCTAATAAAAAATGTACTTGCTGTGTTATAGCAGGAACACAAACAAGCGGCAGATCTATATTCAAAATTATATAGCAAATAATTACAGGTGAAGTAAAAACAAGCAATTAAACAATCAGTGACAAAGATCCATAAATTCCCTCACCTAGGAAGATTTCAGTGTGTGTCTTGGGTTGACTGTGATTCACCCCAATTTTTTTGTATCCAAACAGTGAATCTGATCAGGTGGTAAATAGTCTAAGAGAGCTTTATTATTAAATTCTTGTGTTATACAGATTGAATCAGACAAGGTAACAGGTAAAATTTCAAAACATTTCCAAAATGACTTTTCAAAGTTAACGGGTATATGAGTTGAGTGGCAGAAAGAGAAAACAGGAATTCCCATCATTAAAATAATTCTGCTTGGCCATGGTTTATTGCATGTGGCATGCTTCTCTGAAGGGCCAAAATTATCCCCTAAGACCAGGAGAACAGTAGTAAGAATGCACGAGATTTTAATGCCCCAATGTACCCTTCAGACAGTGACAAGTAGTCATTTGTCTTTGACAGGTAAAACAGAAAAAAGGAAACGTTACTTGTATATATATTTTAATCAATTTTTTTCTGTATTCTAAAGCATGTGTGTATTCCACTTGACCTTATAAAGTGAATAAACTTAAGAAGTTGGTAATCTAAACATGGGGAAGAGAATTTTGTACAAGACAAGGGTAATGAGGCCATCCGCCTTCTTAGGCATTCAAACAAAGCTTTCTGGGAACACTCTGGGGAGAAGAAGGAGAAAGGAGATGTTCATGAAGAGAACTCACCACCCTGCAAGGAACTCAGGAGGCTAAAGTGAGTTTGCAAACTGCTTTTGTCTTGTATCGTTTCTTTTTAGCTCTTGTATAAACATTTTTGAGCATAGTTTCTATTATTTGAGATAATGCAGCTTCAAACAAACTATTCTAAATATGATGAACTTGTCACAGATCTGATGGTCAGAAATCTGTATTTAGGTCTGCAATGCAGTGTTCAAATATGTATTTTTCACAGAGATCACTGGCTCCCAAACAGTCATAGAAAGGCTTTGGCATGCATGCTATCCATTTGTAGGAATAAAGGGGCTCATCTGTATTTCTACTAAATTTACCCTGTTTTAAAGTCCTTTGTGTTCTTCATTTATCTCAATAAACAAATTTTCCATAATTCTAAGATACATAGTTTTGGCTATGAGATAATACTGCCATTATGGTGTTAATCTTCTTTTCCTAGATTGAAAAAAGTTGTTATGGACTTAAAAATTTATATGCCAAAGTAAAATTACCCAGAAAAAAAACCAGATGAGTAATTCACATTTTAAATTTTTTCACTTTGTGGTTTGTGCAACTGGTACTCGCACATGTGAGGCCTTTGATGTTCAATGCCGTAGGATTATTTTACATCCTTTTGTGATACATATTCATTCACATATTGATTACATACAGCTTGGTGAATTGATCTACGTGTACAAAATAATGATTTTTTAAAAATTTAGCCTTTCCCCTCCTACCTTGTTTCTCCCATCTCCTGTGTTTACATCCCTTTCCCATCTCTGAGAAGTCTACCTCCCTATTTCCTAATTTTTTAGTTTGCGCTTTTGATTTTTTGTATTCCAGTTTCTGAAGTGAGATCTCATATTTGCAACTCCCTATTTCTTACTATTATTCCTCGATAAGAATGATGCTTTACCAAGAAAGCCCTCATATCAATTTGGTGCGAAGTTGGCAATCAGTGTTGACAAATTAAGACAATATTCTTCTAAAATTCCTTAAATTCCCAACTGGCACACCCCCCCCCCCCCCACGTTGTCAAGTTTCTATTCTGCCACTTAGCCATGCTGAATCCTTTCATTTTTAGTTTATAAAGTGGCCCACATTCATTCCTCCCTGCTAAGCACCTGTGAATGCCTGGGATATTTGCACTTTCATTCACATAACTTCTGCATACTTGGTCTTTTTAGTTTGAGATGATGTAACCTCCTTCAAGAACCCTTCCCTTGGCTTGCTTCTTGGTCCTTGTTAGGCGAATTATTTCCTAGCACCTTATTCTTTATCACTGTTTTTGTTATATTTCATTTGTTTGATATTCTTTCCCTTTCCACTAAAACAAAGGCTGCACATTACAGGCAATGCATGTGAATTCGCTCCTTGTACTTCAAATGGCAAATGCCATTGTTTGATCATTTGTAATTGTTTGATTAATGTCTATTATAAAAACAAGTGAGACTACCCAGATAAATACTATTTCTGACTCCCATTATAAGAGTATGTTAAGGTTGGCCTCGTTTTTCTTTCTCCTCATTTTGAGTTTTTATTCATTTAACTCGTGTGTTAGGTAAAATTGATTATCTTGCCTGCCTGCCTTACTAACTCAGCAGTGTGGTTTTGACGATGTTGGAGCCTGGGGTTTTGCTGATTTGTTTTTGTGGGCTCCAAATGGATTTTATTGTTTTTGTTTTGTACTGATTTCTGTTGTAAACTGGATTTCAATGAGAGTTATAATGTGTATCAAGATAGATGTATATATGTTGTATGCGTTTTTGTGTGTGTGCATATATGTGTGCTGCCTGTTAGGGCAGCAAACCCACAGTGAGTGTTTCATAATCATTATTCTTTGATTTATTCCACTTAGACTTGCTCATATGCATTATTAGAGATGTGTCTTCTATACATGTCTTAGTTACTTTTTGTCACTGTCATTTAATACCCAACATCCAAAACTTTAAGGATGAAAGATTTATTTTAGCTTGCAGCCCATTCACAGGTAGGCAGCTGGAACATGGTGTAATCACATGGTTGGGCCACAGCTAGAACCAGGACAAGGACAAGAGACAGAGCTCAGGAAGCAGAGATCCTCACAGCATTGTGAAACAGAGACGTCTGAGAAGAAAGGCAGACCAGCGCAGGCCCCTCCAGGTCAAGCCCCAGGTATCTACCACTCCTGGCCAGGCCCCACCTCCCAACACTACGCAGTATCCATAGGTACATGAGTCTTTTGGGGGACACTCCAGATCCAAACCATGACAATATACCAGCATCTGAAATTATGATAGATAATTCAATAATCCTGGAGAATTATTCCACATTTGACATTTTGAAATGAGATGCAAAACCAGCAAACACTTATTAACTAATTCTAAACAATTTGAAACTTGCCCTTTAATAATAAAGTCTATTTTTTGTGTAGCTTTAATAAAATCTCCCGCCATGAAATATCTTTGGATTTTAATAAAAAGCAATACTTAATAGTAATTATATCTTGTAAAATGACTGAATTCAAGAGGCATTACTATAGTTCTTTGGATTATCAAGTTGAAGGTGATGGGATTTACTTTCTCCTAATCTCAATCTTAATTTACATTCTAATAAAGTGAAGGTTAGAATGAATAATTGGAATTTTTCAAAGCAATATTTCAAAGGATAACTTTAGAAACATTTACCTCCCTTCTCAAAGAAATCTGTACTTTTATAATGTCTATTAGCTCTGTTGTTGTTGTTGCTTAATCCTATGAACGACACAAATTACCCAGGGCTACAGGAATGTGCTAATGGGGACACTAAGGAAAATAATTCTTAAGGAGAAGTATAAAGAAATTCAGAAGGATCACTAAACAAATAAAGAGGTGACACAGCACATTATGGAGTAGAGGTACAAATTTTAAGGTTCTCCCATAATTTTTTCATGAAAATATTTCACCTACATTGAAAGACACATTGTACTTCACGTGATGAAGCCCACTTTGGGCATTGCCAGAGAATATTATTCATACAGATCTGCTCCTGAGAACTACACTGTCTCACATCTGTACTGGGGACTGGCTGTGAGCTTAGTTGATTATTCATGTAAGAAATTGGAAGACACACACACACACACACACACACACACACACACACACACAGAGAGAGAGAGAGAGAGAGAGAGAGAGAGAGAGAATTACTTTTCCTGAAAGACCAATTGAAGCAAGAGTTAATTCCTAAAGCAGAATATATCTTGTAGTGTTCCTTAATAAGCTCGATGACACTTTGAGCATTAGAAGCACAGTATTTTGAATCCCTGGGTTCTTCCCAATAAATTCTGGTGCTAAACTTTCATCATTTTGCCATGATAAGCACGTGACTCACATTTGCAAATACCCTATTTTAGGCTCATTGAAATCAGATGCTTGACAACTCTTTTTGTAGTGTGTATTTTAGGAAACAACAAAAGGGGAAAAACTATTCTGTGTGTCAGAAAAATACCAAAGAATTTTTTTGTTCACCCTTATTCAATTTACCTTCTGAAAAAATGGTGTAAAAATGATGGTCTCTGTTTATATGAAAAAATATGTGAAATGTATGATACGGTGTGTCAATGTAAAATGTACTATGTATTTGTTACCAGAGAGCATATAATTACAGGTGTTTATATTACTATTTGATGATAATGACAAGTGATGTCTGGTATATATATAACAAATGATGTGAAACAGAAATATTTCCTGATTCTTAGGGAAAAATGTTACAACAATCCCACCTTTTATCCAATTTAGATACTTCTCAGAGAGGACTTTTTGTCTAGAACTCTTGAGAGGAAATGAACTTACACTTCTGGACAACTATTTAATTGTTAAAACTTAAAAATACCTTCCTCACACTACTGATTATATACTCATGTATTAACAAAAGTTTTAATTTTGACATTTAGTGTCGCATCAAACAGCCTATCCTCAAACTTTCTCAATAATTTAAGGAGTAAGCTTTTTACATTATAAAATATTCTCGGTCACCTCCACCATTCCACTCTTAGCAGATTTTCCAGATATTTCTGATTTTAAATGGTTTTTGCACAGACACATGGTAGGCAGTTATCGTGTCCCTCAATGTGAGCACATTAGGCCAGATCATGTGACCCATGCCCAATGTGGTCGAGGTGTTAACTCCCTGGTGCTACGTGTTGTCAGGGCCCGTAGTAACATTTCCGGTAGCTGATCTTGCGGCAGCCATCCTCGCTTCATAATAAACTTTATATTTTTACTACAATAAATATCTCAAAACTATTTTCAGCAACAGTTTTATGTAAGGAGGGCTGAGTGGTTGAGGCCTGCAATCCCAGCATTCCTCCAGGAATCTCAAGTAGGAGGACAGCAAGTTGGAGCCCAGCGTGGGCCATTTAGCAACATAGTCAGACCTTGTCTCAAATAGGAAGCTCTAAGTGGAGATGTAGCTGAACGCAAAGGCCCCCGTTTGGTCCCAAGTAAGACAGAGAAGGGGTCGGGTGTTTACATAATATAGTATTTACAAGTGTAGTACTTAATTTTCTAATTCAATATTCTACTTTCCGTTTATATTTTTGAGTGCGTATCCAATAACATGGCTACCTTTCTAATCTTTGTCGTTCATAACTGGTTAAACTTCGCTTCCAATTATGTATTCATTTTTATTTGTGAAGCTGATATACAAATGTCTATTTTTAATAACACTAAATGATTGTTTGTATAATCAATTGTATTACATATTAAAATTTCAACAGCACTTACATAGCAGCGTCTTAGTAACTTGCAGTTAGCTTTCTGTTTCTCCCTCAATTTTATCTCTTAATACATCTGTTGAAGAGTTAAAGATACCATTAATGGTTCCCCTTCAGATCCATTGATCATGATTTATTAACCACACACTTAGAAGTGGTGATTAATTAACCATTAATACGAAAACCTATAGCTCATTTAGTCTATAGTCTTCCACGGTATTTTAAATATATTACAGTAGAATTTGTTTAATGACTTACAGAAATCAGATACATCACAGCTACACCATTCACCTCCTTTATCCCTTCAATAATGAAAGACATCAACCACAAAGATGGCTTGCAGAGACTCCTTATTAATAAATTCATTTATATCCCTAAATGATTAATAAAAATGTTGATCTCTGGTTCTTTAGTTTTAAAAATAAATACCATAACAGAAAATAATGTAATTTCACAGACATGCACTGTGCAGTCACCTATTTCTTCCTTGACTCCAGTCTTTTATTTTTTTAGTAGAAATGACGTCAGTTCACAGAGCTTTACCTGTGCCCATGGCTGCCAGATTAAAGATGCTATTCCATAGACTTCTTGTATCTGTATGTGATTATAAGACTAAGTCTTCATGGAGAGAACATGAGGGCATGTCAGGTGTATTATTTCCATATTCTGTTCCTAAAAAATGCAACTTGTTTTCTGTTTTCTCTGTGGGCCTTACCCCAAGGGAGCACTGCTATTGTCCAGCCCCAACTACCCAAGTCAGGGAAGTATCCACTGGGAAGATAAAGCCTTAAGATAGAAGAAAACAGAGATCTCTCTTTGACCTTATGAAGCAGAATTTCCTAGTTCTATTCTAATAGGTAACTAACTAAATAACTAAATAAACTACCATTTTTTTTTTTTTTTGCTTTTTTGCTGTGCAACAGATTTAGCTAATTTCCTAATTTTTTAAACCAATATAGTCAGTCTTGATTTTTCTTTTTGAGATTGGGTCATTCTCTGTAAAAATAGATTGGTCCTGAACTCACGACGTAGCCCAGGCTGGCCTAGAATTCATGGCAATCCTCCTACATCGATCCTGAATTTTTAGACATTAAGCTTTACACTATTTGCTGCAGGTGCTTTTATTAACAAAGCAAATGTGACAGATGCTTTCTCTAATCACCACCTTTTCTTTCTTCTTCCACACAGGATATCAGCTTCAAAATGCATGTGTCGGAGCTGAACCACAAAGAAAAGATCCCTAGGAATGACCGTTTATTGTTTAACCATGATTTGCTACTGTACAGGGATACTAGTGGTGAGACAGTAATGTTGACAAAGACTTCACATAAATAAACAAACAGTTTCTCAGCATCTTTCTATTTGTCTACAGAAGTTAATTAGCACTTTGGTAAGGTAGGTAGTCTGCACACACTGAGAGAATTGCCTTCTTGAAAGACCCCAGAGCAAGGGTTCAAAAGGGGAATGTATCTGTACCCAAGTTCTGCCTGCTACATTAAGGGACATATGCGTTTCCCTATATTCTACTGATATTTGCCTGGCGTTGCACCATCAGACTCTAAGAAAACAGTGCCAAGGCCTGTCACATCATCACTCTCTTCTATATTCAAAGGTATGCTCTGTCTTCACCATCTAGTAATTGAGTTCAGGAATAAAGAATTGTTGACATCTGAGTACCCATTCACCCAGGATTGTCACTTTGTGGGCATTTTTAAAATTACATTAAATTCACAGTAAAGTGCAATCCAGCCAAAACGAGCTGAGGAGAATAATGATTTTACTATAGAATTTTTATTGTAATCTAGGGCACTGTGCATTTTAGTATGTATGAAAATTCATACAGTAATAGAAACTGCGTGCCACATTAAGAATGCAGTCATATTAAACTGCTTTATTACCATCACAAAGCAGACATTTCAAATGAAATGACTGTGGTTTAATAAACAGAGAGTTAAACATTAGCATGTATGACGGTCTGAAAATAGCCCATCTATAATTTCCTGTAGAGTTTTATATTTTTAGCATGTCTGCCTATATACTTCTATACATACACAGCTTTTATTTTATCCTCCCCTTAAAAATCCATGGCAAAAATGTCAGTAATACAGTATTAAGGAAAAAATGAATTCTTAGTAGATTTAAAACAGAAATAGTAGCTTAAGAAATTCTCAGGATATGATAGTGACTAGAATTTGGCCTTTACCTTACAAACTGAATGTCATTCAATCAAAATACCAAGTTACTCCTAGGAATTGTGTTATTTTGGAATTCCCTTGAAAAATAGAGTGTTTGCCTGGTGACGTGATCTAGAGAATGAAAGTGAAGAATAGGAGAATGCAGGAAGCAAAGAGGAGAGCTCGCTCAAACATCCCCTGGCCATCGCGCTTCTGCCTACAGGTATAATGTGCTCATGTAGGCCTGTTCTACAATTTCTCCATTGCATTTTCCATGACAGTTTAAATATTTTCCATTTCTTTGTGGTTTTAGATATTTAGATTTTTTTGTGATGTCACTTCCCTTGTGTTATCTTCCTGATTTTTAAAAATGTAATCACTTTCCTCTTTTTGTTAAAAATGCTTGTCTTCAAAGAACTCTGGGAGCGTGTCCTGGAGTCTCCTGATAATAGCAGTTTCAAAGTTCTCATGGAATGGGTACTTCTGCGACTCCACCTACGTTTGAGCAAACTTTCACTCTGAGTAGTAACCTTATTTTATGTCTTTGTTGCACTTCCATCACATGTGGTCAGTTTTCTTTTTTGCATATCCATTTTTGGAACATGCCCTAAAGAAGTCAATCAGCAACGGAGTCCAAACACTTTGCTAACATAGTAAACTGAATAGTACAGACAGCGACCAACCAAAAATAATTTGTGAATAGTGACACAACAGTAACGGTGCTTTGCTCAGAAACACATACGACTGTGTGGACTGAGGAGCTAGCAGTGATTTTGTGGCTATTGTTTAACTTCAATAAGCATTTAACCATGGTCAGTACAGAATGATTAAAAAGAAGAAAGGTACATTGTGTGGCCAATAAGTACATGAAAAGATGTTCAACATCCTTAGCCATTAGAGAAATGCAAATCAGAACATCGCTAAGATACCAGCTAACTTTAAAGAGATGGGCCGATATCAAGAACTCAAACAGCAATAAATGCTGGCGAGGCTGTGGTGAGAAAGGAACTCTCCTGCACCGCCGGTGGGAATGTAAACTGGTACAACCACTATGGAAACCAGAATGAAAGTCTTTCAAAAGACTGGAAATAAATATTCCCTTTTGATCCAGCAATACCTCTTCTGGGAATATTCCCCAAAGAATTAAAAACAGTATGTAACAGAAATACATGTATACCCATGTTCAGAGTAGCACAACTAACAATAGCTAAAATGTGGAAGACACCAAAATACCCATCAACAGACCAATGGATACACAAACGGTGGTATTTATACACAACGGAATACTATGCATCTATAAAGTCTGACAGCTTGGAGGCTTATAGGCAAATGGAAGAAACTTGAGACCATCATGCTTAGTGAAGTGAGTCAGAAGCAGAAAGTGAAATATTGAATGGTCTCTTTGATATGAGAAACCCAGATCCCAGATCACAACTATCTCATGGAACTTAATGTGGAAAATAATGGAAAGTGAGGGGGGTGGGGTGGGGGGGTGAGGGCCAAAGGAGAGAGGGAAAGGTATTGTAACCTTGCCAAGATATGTATGTGCACCAAATGCTCATGATCACTGTAAAACTCAAATTTTGCACTTATTCATACCAATAAAATGGGAGAAAAGCTTACATTATGTTATAGGATATCTGTATTATATAATCAAATTATGATAACTAACATGTCTTCATATTATCTTATCTACTTTTATTCCTATATTGTGCATATATTTATTTCTGATTCATTGAAAAAAGATGAAAATATGATTTATTGGAAAAACTTAGATTAAAATTTTTATACTGAGTATGTAACTCTCAGATAATCTCAATATCACTAAAAAAACTCAGTCAAAAACCAAAAGTGTATTCATTTAAGCTTAAAATCATTTCTGTAAACATTTTTTTCCCTTTTAAGTAAGACTGAACATCTAAAATGATTGTTCTACCTGCAATGTCTCTATTTAATTTTCTGTGTTACAGTAGTGGAGATTGAACCAGTCCTATTGAGCTACATGCCCAGATCTTTATTATTTTGTTTTGTGTTGTTTGTTCATTTGCAATGAGGTCTCATTAAGTGGCTAAATTGCCCTGTCTCGACTGAAGCTTGCGATCCTCCTGCCTCAGCCTCCCACAGTATAGGGATTACAAACCCCTGCTCAAGGACCAGCACAAATACATGGCCTATTAGAAATCTGGCCACACTGTAGAAAGTAATGTGTTCAGATATTTTACCATATCTGGCATCTGGCTTCTGTGTAACGTTCATTTGATTTTTGAATAGTTCAACTTTTACTAGTAATGACTTTTTCGATGATTCAAGTCTATTGCAATGTAGAAAACCCCACCTTATAGATTTGCCTGATTATTTCCTTATGGTTATATTGAAGGTCTTTATTAGACTCAGGTTAAACATTTTGCCAAGAATATTACATATTATATTGTATTGGAAAGACATATGACAAATCTGTCCCAGTTTTAGTGTGGCTAGCAACGTCTTTGTCTGTTTAATTTCAAAGAAATTAAACAAGTATAGGCTTCAGGGTGGAATTCAGTAAGTCTGAGCAAGTCAATGGTCTGTGCTGACAAGAATGATACTATCACATACAAATTACAAAGAATACATTTTAGAGGTGTCAGAGATTTGTGAAGAAATAACCAGTCATCCCAGTGCCAGGATAGGCTGAGACACATTAATAACTAGTTACAGCCAACTTGGGCAGCTTAAAGAAAGTAATGAGACTGTCTCAAACTAAAAAATTAAAAGGGATGTGGATGTACCTTAATGTGAAAGCCCTGAGTTCAGTCATTTGTATGAAACAAATAAACAAACACAAATCAGTGTAATATTAATCACAAGTAAGATCATCTGCAGCAAGTTTGGTTTTGTCTCTGATTTCATTCTTATTTTTTTCCCTTCTGGGCTAGGAAAGGAAGGGACATCTGGTGATTCTGGGTGCAGATAAAGGAACAAAGCCTCGATCAGGTAGCAGGAAGCTAACGGGAAAAAAGATATCTAGCAGAGCTTGTAACCATTGCCAGGACTTTCATAACTGAATTGGAAACTTGGAGGGTCTCTAGAGCAGGCATCTCCACTCCCAAGACCAAAGATCAGCACAGGCTCACAGCCGGTTAGGAATCTGGCCACGTAGCAGGAGGTGATGTGCCAGTGCTCCAGCTTGTATTTACACTTGTCACCGCCTCCCACGGCTGATACCCCTGCCTGAGGTCCCGAGTACTGTCACATCAGTTGTGGCACTGGGTTTTCATCGGAGCATGAACCTTCCTGTGAGCTGTGCATGCAAAGGAGCTGTTGCTTGCTCCTTACAAGAATCTAACATCTGAAGACGTGAGATAGAGCGGAGATGGTGGCCCCAGCACCGTCATCACCACCAGCTCTGCGCAGTGCCCACGTGGTTGAGGATTGCTGCTCGTGTGTGTCTTCCCCCCAAAGCTGGGCTAAATTCAGAGGCTGTGTACAGGGCCAGACTACTGTTGCAAACATGTAAAAGTCAGAGTGAAATAGTTAAGTAGAATCCTGAGGAAACGTATATTAAAGGAAAGGGGGTTGGAAAACAGCAAGAAATGAAAACCCAGATAGGGTGCTGAAACATCGCAGAGTTCACACAATACCTTAGCACGTGGCAGTGTGATCCAAGTCAGAGGCTAAGCATTCAAAGTCGGCCCTTTCGGGAACCATCACTGGGGACCGAAACAGCAGCAGGGATTTTAATATTCACGGGAGACTGGAGTGAGTTCATTGACGACGTCAGGAACCTCGGACACATAGACAGTCTGCACTTCAAAACATCGCCCAAATGGTAAAGCTCAATGGGAGGGTAGCTACAAAGCTCTGCTGAAAAGCTCTAAAGGTCAGGACTGAGTCAATATTTCAGAAGTGAAAAGAGAAAGACTCACTAAGCTCACAATCAAAGTACACACACACACACACACACACACACACACACACACACACACACACGAGCAATCATAGGTACAGTTATTCTTAATAAACTCTCTCTTTTTTCTTTTTTTAAATAAGTGCCAGAGGTCAATCCCAAGGGGACTCTATAACTAACCTAGATCTTTAGCCCTTTTAATTTTTATTTTGAGGCAGAGCCTTGCTAAATTGCTCAGGTGAAACTTGAACTCGGCTATCCTTCTGTTGCATTATTCCCAAGTGCTGGGATGATAAGCCTACACCACTGCACTGGCTCCTTGCTTCTTTATTTTTTTTCTATTTCTGTGTGGTACTGGGCAAATAATAAAATTTTTGTTCTGCTTTCCTGACCCTACACTTACTCTGCTTGTGTGAACCGCAAGGGGTAGGAGGATAATCTGGAGGAGTTAGGAAATACAAGGTTCTCGCTGCCCAAAAGTAGTAGAAAGAAAAGCCCTTTCTTTCAGAAGATAATCAGATCTCCTTTTCTGATGTTCTTTTAGAGGTATGCTTTAAAGTAACATAAAATTTATAGACATGTGAATGGCCAAGTTTATTTGAAGAACTATTAAATGCTCTATCTAATGGAAATACATTTTGTGCGTCCACATTTCCCCTTCTTTAATCTGAAATGTGAGCAGCAGCAAAACATTTTCATCATATCTAACTGATGTACACTTGAGATCTGAGCGCAGTGGTGCCCACCTGTCATCTGGCACTTAGGCAGCCTGAGGAAGGAGGATGTCAAGTTAGAACCCAGCCTGGCCAATTATAGCGATTCAGCAAGACTGTCTCGAAAGAAAACAGAAAAAAAAGGGCTGGGGCTCTAGCTCGGAGCAAACGCAAAGGTTCGTTACACAGAATAATAGGGGAAAATGAAAGTGCTAACGAAGACTCTGAAAACGAAACACAAATAATAAGATGTGTGTGGCTGTAAGATGCAGGCTGACAATTCAAATGTCACTTTAATGAACTATACATCAGAAAGAAGAAAGAGAAATTTGAAATAATACTCTCAAAATGTACTAAGTACCAGTGAATCAGCTTAATACATGTCACATAACATAAATGGACCTTAATGTAAATTATAAAATGTTACTGAGAGAAATTAGTAGATGGACAGGGGTGACGTAGATTAATTGAAATATTTAAAAATGTTAAAATAAAAATTCTATGAAAACAGTCTATAGATCAAATATGTGCTTAAACAGATTTTATTGGTTATTCATATTTTGCAAAACTAAAATTCACAGGAAATGTAAATATTCAGTTAGGCACTAGACATTCCTGAAGCAAAATTCTTGAAAAATTACCACTAGAGACCTGCAATGAGACCTTATGATACTTATGTGTAGATAGGCAAACTAGACCACTGGACAGACCAGTCACAGAGAGACAAGATCAACACATATGGGATTGTCTGACTTATGATGAATGAACACAAGTCTACAGGAGTAAAACACTGAACTCTCACTAATTTGAGAATAAGTTAAATCTGATATGAAAATGAATCTAACTAATTTTCACTAAATTTGGGATCTAAAACTATTCCCTCACTGTAAATGCCTAGAATACCTGGCGAACTCTAGATCCAACTATTTTTCAGACAATTCAGAGATATCATCCATCCTTCAAGAATGAAATTAAAGAACCAGAGTTCCAAAAGTATCCAATGTTTCTACCTAGAAGCAAGTTATAGATTACAACAGAAAGGGGCATCAGCAAATATTAACAAACTAGAGTCATCACGAGTTGAGAACGTGAACTTCTACGAAATCCCAGTGACTGAATTGTAGTGAGTTAAGAAGGGGCATGTGGCTGTATTATTATCAAATAGAGTTTAGAGGAATTTTTTATTACCAGAAAAACTACATCGTATTGATAAAGAGATTGACTCAGAATTAGAGAATTCCCTCAAGTATACAGACACAATGAAAGTGCTACAAAATTCGTAATTACAATGAACAGAACTAAAAGAAGAAATAGGAAATGCTATTGTTATAGTAATACATCATAATATGGCTGTCACATTAATTAGTAGAAAAGAATACTAAAGAGTATGCTATTGATCAACTTGTCCTCATTGACACAAAACTCACCAAAAAACTCTGCATGCTTCATATTGTCAAAATAACTTATGAAATTCCAAATAGTAAAACAATCCCAATAAAATTAAGAATGTTAAAATTATTAAAGAATGCTCTCTTAAAAGCCATAGAATAGGTTGAGTATCAGTAATAGAAACATTTCAGGAATACTCCAAATTATTGTAATATTCAACAGCATTTTTCTAAATAGTGTAAAGTTAAAAAAACAGAAGAGAAAGAAGGTGCAGCAAATAAAAATTTGTGAGACATGTAGATAAAACAAGAACTTCACAGTATTAACAAGAAATGTACAACATTACATGCTAATATTGCAAAGTAAGAAAGACATCAAGCTAGTATGTCCAAGTTAATATATCATAAAACAAGAATAAATTCATACCATAATACATAGAAGAAAAAGTCAGCCTGGGCAGCCAGGAGAGAATGGCATAGACTGTCTGACTTAAGCGACATTCACTCCTCACAGCGCTGATGCTAGGGAGTCCTAGATAAAAGACATTAGCATCTGAAGCAGAAGGCTCAGTTTCTGGTTTTCAGATAGCTGTCTTCTCATACGAATTTATGGTCCAGAGCATAGAAAAGAGAGAGGAGAAAAGAAGACAGAGAGAGAGAGAGAGAAGGGAGAGAGTATTCTTGAGGGCTCCACTCTCACTACTTAATTACCTGTCAAAGTCCTCATTGTCTTAATACTATTACATTGGAGGTGAGATTATCAACATACAAATTATGGAAATGTAAACAGTCTATCATATAGAGCAGAATAGAAATGAGCCAGTGGAGACACGCTGAGGTACATTTGGATTAAAATTAAATGTGTGATATAAAAAGTACAGATTATTCACACTTGTCTGGAGTGTATAGATTTGCTTTAATGGAGTTAAAATACGTTATTAAAGAGGCTGAAACCTTGGTACACAAAATGAACCTTTACTCTTGGAGACCGTGAGTTTTCACAGGGGGCATCTTTTTCATTCAGAGTCATTTAATTCAGCCATTCTAAAATCTCCATCACCATCAAGGATATCTTTGGGAAAATAAGGCAGCCCTCTCTGTTCAAATTTTGAATTAGAATATCCACAGAGTGACCACCTCACATATAATTTTGAAAAATTTCACAGATAAAGCAGAAAATTAAAGTTTTAGAATTTAAGATGCTGATAAGAAAAGTGATTTCAATTCTATGTTAATTAGAGTTTTTGCTGTGTTAATGTCATGAATTTAAGAGTTAAGAGAAAGAGGAGTATACCCTTAGGCAAGAGAATTCATGTAATAACAGCTACTATTACTAGGGCTTAAAAAATTGTAGGACCTAGCTCTACTGGGTTCATGGCTAGACTTTGCCAAAAGAAAAAGCATAATGCATACTTTTGACAATTTTCCAGTTGAGGTCATTTTTTTAGCTTTTCTTCACAGAGTTTTCTATTAAAGAAGCACAATATCCTCTCCACATTTAAATGTCTGCATTTTTCCATTTATTGAACTCTACTATAGCTCATAATCAAAGGTATGAATTAATTATCATTTATCAAAGTTGGAGGTCATTAAATCTCTAAGCTTGGGGATAAAGTATAACTTCATGTAGACTCCAGATTTTCTGACCTTGATGAAAATATTTTTCAATGGTTTCCTGATTGTTCAGATGTTATTCTATTATTTTATATAAAATATCTTGAGCACTAATAATGTTATCCTTGAAAATTGTATACCTACTCTACAAGTAAGAAATTAAACCATAATGGTATTTTGCTTTATAGAGGCATTTTATTAAAATGTCACACCTGTCCTTATTTGTGATGTTCTTTTCTATCGCCATCTTAAATCCGTAAGGGAACATTTCACAAAACTTCCATAGGAAAGACTTTTGTCATGGGCAAATTGTTCAATAGATGCCAGCTCTTCCAAAGCCAAAGCTTACTGATGCTTGCTCCCTGGCTGGCAAAAGAACCTTTTGCACAAATGTTAAGAGGTTTGTTGGCTCCACTCTGCACTATAATTCACCCTGTTATGGAGGAAAACAGCTGTTTTGTGATCATGCTCTGGACATTTGCCATATTGGCATACTGAGTTAAAAATCCCAACTTGCCTCTCAGTTCCGCAGATCAGTCTCTAGGCTATTGGAAAATGAATGGAGGAGAGACTTCTTCGGTACTCTTTTTTAAGTCAATGACTTTGGTTCCCCCTCTCTGTCTTAGGTCTTCTTTTGTTATTGTTTACCATTGTCCAGATAAGTAAGAATATTTAGTAAAAAAAAAAAAAAGTTCCTTGAAATTTCTTTTCTCCAAACCAAGAGACACAAAGAGTCTCCAAATCAAAAGACACAGAGTAACCCGAAGCCTTCATAAACAAACCCACTAACTACAAGGAGGAGTGACATAGAGCACCAAAAGCTCATAAACATGGCTCATTCTCAAACCACGTGCATAGCACAGTGGCTGGTATCAGCAGTTGTTAGCAGTGGGTTAGTATACAATTTGATATGAATTTTTAAAAAGCCATGAGGAGCAAGGGAAGGGCTTGTACTATTTGACTTTTCACCACTTCGCTGTTATTTCCCAAGTTGGTTTCTAAGAGGATAAAATTCTTAAAACATTAAGCAATACATCATGATGGACTTAACATCGGCAAGTTTTCAGAGTACGGAATTTGTCCCCAAACTCCACAGTTGTCCTCAGATACAAATGGTCCAGTTTTGTGAATAAGTTTACAAACCAGAAATTCCCATTGTTTCCCTTAGAAAATTGAAGTACAAGTGAAAACACTTAGTATTTGTAATGAAAGATCGCCAGCCTTGCAGGGAAGATTGGAGCAGATTGCAACATTGGCTTTAGCCTGGCTTTACGGAAATCACACAGTTTTAGAGATGTGTTTCCTGTGTATGTACACTACTAATTTTAGACACCCATGTTAAATTTTGTTTCTAACACTTGGGGAAGGGAATTATCATTGAAGCTATGGACATAAATCCTAGACACTGCTAATGATTGCTAAAGATAAACTGAGAACAGAATAAGACAGGTGGGGACTAATTAAAACTTAAATGATTTTGAGAAAATGTATTTTTTCTTTCATGATGGAAGAATATTTCTTCCCTCAAAAGACTGTTGTGTGTAAATGTGATAATATTAAAAGGAGGGTTATTTTAATGAGAAAAATTTATATAGTATACTACATTCATTAATAACACACTTTAATACACAATGTTTTGAGCCATAATGACAAAATAAGTCTGCTAATTAAAAAGCATTAAATGAGGTATTTTTGAGTATGTACTGTCCCCCAAATTATTTTCCTTCCTTAGAAAGAGCTTCGTGCCTAATACCTGAAGATATTGTTTTCTAAAGAAGGCTTTACAATATATTTATACTCAACACAAAATATGTAATGCTAAGAGTAGAGAAGCAAGCAAACCAGCAGCATTTGTGGTTCTTCAGCCTCCAACATGAGTGAAAACTTGAGAAATGTGTTTGCTTTGTACAATACCATTCACAACCAAATTATCCCAAAGTGTTTTGCAAAGTAATTAGCTGGAGACTAGTATGAGAAGATCCAGGCAAACACAGGAGCCATTAAGATACTCAGCAATAGCTCACATACTGCTTTGGACATGAGAACCTGTTTTATTGAGAGTGGAGATGTTAGTTCAATTATAGAGTAATTTAATGGAATAATTGGAACTCCTTTGGGCCTGGTAAGTTTTACACATCATCAAAGATGACACACTAACTCTTTCTTTTAACTTCTGAAAATATCCAAGTGTCAGTTGAAACATGTATTTTCTGGCAGGTAATTTATAAGATATAATTGTTGTAAGATTGATCTACAGCAGAAAAATAGATACATGATTTTTCAAAAAAAGACTTTGTAGGATTGGTAAGGGGACATTGAACAAATTCTTTCATCTTTCCCATTAAGCACACGTTTGGTTTTTTTTTCTTTCCTTTTTTTAGCTTTGTTTACAAAAAAATTCAACCAAAAATCCTTTTTCTTCTTAGTATACACAATACTACTCCTTCATTAGACCACAGGTAAGATCTAACCTCTTTCATGTAAAAGTTACCTATTAAATATACGAGAAATATTTTTGTCCTACACCATGTTCACTATTAAAACTCTAATATAAAATATTTCCTGGTTTTGTTAATATATCATGATTTTTATATTTATCTGTTGACCTTGCCTCAGGTATATTTGATCGTCATTTTTAATTTTCGAATGAAATACTAAGGGTATTACTCTTCTAATGCTTTTCGGCAAGGACCCAGCAGGATCAGGCACATGGAAACCCATGTGAACGGCAGCCTGGAGGAGGCCCCAGCACACAGTAGCATCCCATTCTTACATGAAAGCAACATGTCACAATGGAGCAGTTGGCAAACAACCTCGCTTCTGATATCTACTCTTCCACCGGCCTGAGGTTCCTTCCTCATCCAACCATGCTCCAAATTCCCCTGAGGAGAGGGACACCATCTTCAGACACAATTTCACATGTACACAACCACCAGGAGGCAGTTACATTAAAGCAACTGCGGTCTTGATATTTTCACCAGTTCAACTGTCAAAGACGGGATGAGTTCAGCAGCTGTCAAGTCACGTGTTACCTTCCCTGTCCCTCATGTCACAGCCTGGGCAGTCCCCAGCTTGCCCCTAGGTCTGGGAGAATGGAAATTACTAAAAAGAATCCATTGAAGATACCAAAAAATGAACAGTTGTATTTTTATCTAAAATACATTTTAAAAAGTTAAGATTCCTTCACACTAAAACCTGTTTTTTGTTTGTTTGTTTTGTTTTGTTTTGACACAATTGCTGAGTATAACACACAGGCCCTACTTTGAGTGTTTACTGAGGAAAGGTCATAAGAACAATGGCTTCTGCTTTGTTAGCTTGGACTTCCGGTCAAATTTTTGTCTCAGAGCCTCACTTTGGAAGTCTCTTTGGCTAGGAGACTTTTCTTAGTAACAGGTGCAGCCTATTATCACTGAAACTAAATAGGTGTGTTTGGCACAGTCTGTAAGATAGAGCCAAACTTTCATCGCTCTGGTTACAGCTTGTAGTTAGTTAGCCAGTCTAATTCACCGAGAAATCCTGCCCTGGACCAGAAGATGATGTATCACATTTCAAGGCTGAGTCCAGTTGCCCGGGATGAACTGTTACGTATCTAAGCCACTCAGGGAATAGGGAAGTTATGCAATGGGTAGTGTCAGTTTGGGCTCTCAGATTTACCAATGGCAAAATATCAACTTAAACAAGGAGAGTTCACAATGACTTTATTAGTTCACATAAACAACAGTTCTGGTTGAGGCCTGCCTGGTGCCTGGGCTACGGGGCTGTCACGAAGACCACAGTTCTCTCAAGCAATTAGCTCTACCTTCTCCATGTTGGTACCATCATTGAGAGGCCTTCTCTTCAAGATGCCAAAATGAAAGCAATCGCTTCAGTTTCACGGCCTTTGGCAGTCTTGTTTGATTGTACCCGTAGATAGGTATTTGATTACAGCTCATTATCTCGGACTGTGGGAGAAGCTCTTCTCTCAAACAACTACTGTGGTCAAAAGAATGCAACGCTTGAGCCCAGACACTGAAAAAGAGCCAACAGCCAGCAAATCAGCAAGAGCTGACCATCTAGGAGGAGGATGGCTCTTTAAAGGAAGTTGGAGTCATATGGGAACATAAGCAGAAATATACTATAAGTGGACAAAACTGTAAATGTACTGTAAGTAGGAAAACTTCTCTATTGCTCTATTTTTGTTTGAAGGTTTGCTATCACACCAATGACGTTCTTGATGAAGTAATAACATCCATCTACTTCTCTTTATGCATTTATCTTTCGAATTACATATTTATAAATTACATGTAATTATATATAGTACACTAAATCTTACACGTTTATAGGTGTATGCTTATCTGTACATACAATGGCTTTATGAGCCATTACTGGTATATTAACTATTTAAATTTTCGAGACCTCAATGAGGTTTGCATGTTCCAGAATGGACAAAACAGTTTCTTTCAGTTGAGTTAAAGTTTCATTATGCTTGGGAATATCAAAATATTCACCCAAATTAGAATTCTATTGTTTACTTATTCAAAACATTTATTGAACATCTGTTTTGTGGCTGGTCCTACATTAGCTACTAGGCATAAAACGAATGTAAGTATAGAACCTTCACTCTTGTAAAGTTTGCACAGAGTGCTTATATAGTCAGGCTAGGTTTTTTTTTTTTTTAATCACTTACAAAGTTTAGAGAAGTGATTGCAGAAGTGATCGCAATGTATTCAGGGAGAATGGTTGGAATCTACTACAGTAATGCAGGAAAGGCATGCACCTAAGTTTAACTGGAACATAAATGAAAGAGATAGAATATTATGACAGAATAGAAAGAAAATTTCAATGGGAATTTTGGACAACTTGTCAATGGATGAGAATTAAGTGCAGTGGGATGTTATTGTTACTACTATATAGTCAACATGCAAAAATTGAATGGCTGGTTCTTATTTTATCTCATAAAGGAAAAGAGTAGCACATCTAAGAGATGCTCGATTTTTAATTTTTTTTCCTATGAGACTAATAATATGTCTTGCATTCTGCTTAGTTAAATCCTATATTAGGTACTCGAGGAATGGCTCAGTTAAAGCACTTCCTACCAAGCCCTAAGTCAACTGCTAAGTACCCGAGATTAATTACCCAGCACCACAAAAAACAGGCATGGTGGCCCACGCCTGTAATCCCAGCACTTGGGAGGCTGAGGCAGGAGGATTGCCATGAGTCCAAAACCAGCCTGGGCTCCATAGTGAGTTCAGGACCAGCCTGAACTATAGAGCAAGACTGTCCCCCACCCCCCCAAAAAAAAAAGAATCCTATGTTATTTCCAATTATAATATTGTTACTTCTTTCAGTTGGATACTGGATTTTAAGAATTTCACCTTTACGTTACACTTATCCTGCTTAACTAACTCTTGGTAGCATTTACTGTGCTCCATTTAATTTTGTGGGTTAACTGACCAAGTGAGTGAGTATGCATGGAAGAAGCCATGCACTGCATTGTCTAGGA
Source organism: Ctenodactylus gundi (assembly GCA_004027205.1). Taxonomy (NCBI): domain Eukaryota; kingdom Metazoa; phylum Chordata; class Mammalia; order Rodentia; family Ctenodactylidae; genus Ctenodactylus; species Ctenodactylus gundi. The sequence continues at coordinate 201,568 of PVKB01002451.1, forward strand.
AAATACCATATTTTATGAATTTTTGTCATTGCCTTTTCTAGAAACTTTCTTTAAATATTTGAGATTGTTAAGTACTAAACACTTTAGGGGCTGGAGGAATGACTCAGTTGTTAAAATGTTTGCCTAACATGCACTAAGTACTCAAGTTTGATTCCCAAGTACCTCATAAACCAGGTGTGGTGGTGCCTCCCTATAATCCCACCACTTGGGAGGCTGAGACAGGAGGAGCGCCATGAGTTCAAGCCCAGCCTGGCCTCCCTCATGAGTTCAGGACCAGCGTGGGCTACAGACCAAGACCCTGTCTCAGAAACAAAACAAACAAAAATACTTTGAACATATAATTAGATTTAAAAATATTCCCAATGATTGCGCTGATTTGAAAACAAAAAGTCTTTACTCAAAGACAATAGGAAATAATATCCTTCTTCCAAGGTGAATAGAAGACATCTTGTCTTCTTGGGTGGATTTGGAGAAGGGCTGGTCAGAAAGGACAGCTTTGGCACTGACTGTTCTCTGACCCTCTTAATCCCCAATGTTAAGATCTAAGTACAGTGGAAAGCAAGTCCAGGGGTTTAGATTTTTGCCTTGAATATCATAATTTGAGAGGTTTTAGTTCTTTTGCCTCTGAACTTTCCAAGCTTCTTGCTTTTAAACTTTTGTTTGGCTATGTGCATACTTTACAACAGAACATATGTTACAGTACTGGCTTGTAATTTTTGTCTCTTTCTGCTGTTTACTTTTCAAGCATCTGTCACATTGGAGCAACCAATATGATAGACCACACTGGAAACTCAGTGTTCAGACTTCCTATTAGCCGTTACTTTAGTTAATAGTCATTAGCTGTTACTTTTCCTAGGTGAATTGCTACCTTTTAAAATGGAAATGGAAACACATTATCTTACAGTGTCCATCCCATGAGTCCTACTCTGCTTAATTTTTTTTCCCCAGTGGAAAAGAATTGGTCAGAAAGGCCACTGTCAACTCTGAAGGTTCTCTGACCATCTCCATCCCAACCTCAAGAGCTAAACACTTACTTCCAATCAAAAGTGGTTTCAACTCACTCGTAAGCTCTCTCTGTATCTTCAAAAAACATTGTTACTAAAGCAAAACTTCTAGGTTTTAATCTTTTGGCCTCGTAATCACTAGAAATGAAATAGTTCCCATATTACTTTATAAATGTTAAACAACCATTGATTTGTTTTTGAGTTTACTCACAAAATGAAACCTATATTACCTTCAAACTCTCTCCTTGATACATACCCTAATGTTAAGTAAACACATATCAAAAACATTGGGAAAACATGCTAAGCACTTTGTGACAATCATTCCATTGATTCTAATACATCTTTCTCCTCAAATTTATGCAGGATAGTATAATACTCTAATCTGGTCAAAAGGAATTACACTGAGGCATGATATTTCTCAGTCCTAGCTCTTTATTACATGACTTGGATTTTTAAAAATACATACAACATAACTTGCACCTGGAAATTGTGAATTGAATTTGTCTGGAGTAGTGCTTGCATGTGAGCGGTACCAGTGATCAGCCAGACTTGAAAAGTATTTTAATAATGTATAAATGTTTTTTCTTTGTTTTTAATAAAACAAGAATCAGAAGACTTAGGTGCTAGATCTCGATTGCCAGTAATTACTTTGTTAATTTCATTAAGTCATTTAATCTCTTCGAGCTTCACCTTTCTCCTTCACAATAAAACATTCAGATTAGATGACCTATTCATCTATTACACTATACATTTTTATAGTGTACTAAAATCCAAGTACTAAAAACTTCAGAGTGAGCTACAATTTGGTTAAAATAAATTTTAAATCAACAAAAACACCACGGTTATTCCAAACACTCTTTTCTTTTACATTTCTCATTATATTTTTTACTTAATTACTTCATCAAGAAATCAAAATTGTTATATTACTCTGAAGGGGTTTTGTAAATGGAGGTCAGGGCTGGATTCTCATAATTTAATCTTGCTATGGTCTCATTATTTATGAGGAGGATGAAGCGGATCACAACAAGCTTTAATTTAGTTGCAAGAATGAAAAATGAGGCAGAAGCCATGGCCCAGGAAATGGAGGGCAGGCAAGTGGGCCAGGAATATTTAGGGCAGGAAGAAAGACTATGCCAGCATTCGCGGTTCTGCTCCAGCAAAGCTGTAGATATGCTTACTCAAATCCCGACAGTGAAGTCAATGACATCTACCGTTCCATCACAGAAGGTAACATCCCACCCAAGACCTGACTTCCCAGACCTGGTGAGCTTTCCCTATACCTACTGCACACGTAAAGAAACAGAATGATTCACACTCACATTATCCTACTTTTAAAGAATTTTATTGGAATTTTACCTGTCTCTTAATCTTGGTAATATTCTTAAGAGTCATTCATTTTATTTTCTTGTTTGGTATCAAGCAAAGCAGGCACTTACATACCTTTCTCTGTCATTTCCCTTTCTCCACCATGTTTTTTTTCTTCTAAATCAATAACGTGGACCTTGGAGGTTTGTTTTATGAAATACTCCAAATTTCCCCATTTATCAATTATGAGGCAGGTTGTATTTAGGTCCAGTTATGTTGACTCTATTGCTTCTGATCATTTGTGTATTGTGAGCCGGAGTATCCCTCCACCAACCTGTCACGCTTTATTACTTAACTTTTGCAATTCAGCTTGGGGTCTGGGTGTCATTTGGAGTAAAAGAAAATTAGCAATTTGGGCCGATCCTGTATTGCATTCATACTGCAGAGCAGCCTGAATATATTTTTAGGCACTGCATGTTTATAACCTAATTTTCCCTCATTACTTTACAGAGGTGACCTTGTTCTAATACCTTCGGCACCTGATGTTATAAAAGCGAAGTTCTTTTCAAACCTGCTCTGCTAATGTGCTCCTGCTCAGAAACAAATGTGTGATAACATTAACATTCCTGCCACAAAATACCTGCTAATTTGCTTGCAGTGAAGATAGAAAGCTTTTCATTACATATCACAAACTTCATTTATGGAGAATGAGTCACCATGCTTGCTGAAAAGCGAATGAGCACCTAGACTCTGACGCTGCCTTGAGTCCTAACATCAATTCTCAGTCCAACTCATCTTTTATCAATAATTCAGTCTTTCCTTCCTTTTAAAATTTCCATTCTGTCTTAAAATTGTGTTGTTTATCTGTCAAAACAGGTTTGATTTATGCTTTTTTAATATTAGAGTCTCAGAAAAAAACCAAAGCACACACACATAGGAATATGCTATTTTCTTATTAAGGTCAGATTGAAGTCTTTACACCAAGAAAAAAGTACAACTTCTTCTCAAACAAATGAAGACATTACTAGAATCATAAAAATTGTATCCCTGATCTAAATTCTGCTTGGTATGGATTCTTCCATCTTAAAATTGTCTCAAAAGTGGTCTTCAGAGGCCCATACATATTTACAAACCCTCTCCAGGCACAAGTAAAAAGTAAAGCAGAAAGAATCTTGTATTACCTTTATGTATTCTAAACCTATTAAAACGGTGGCACTTCAAATGTATTTATCCCACTAAAGTCGTAAGTACTATGTACCACTGGCAGAGACCTCTATTAGACTCTTAAAACTTTCTTGAATGTTAACCCTATGCAACTTTGAGTCAATTTTTGCATTGTACCCATAGAGGTAAGTAAAATTCTTTATATATTGTATGCATTCATGGACTTTTACTTAAAATTTTAATGGGTGTTATTATCCATAACATGTCAAACTCTCCAAGAGTTTAAGGAACTTGGAAAACTTCATTTCGTACTTCTATGAGATAAACTCTCCTGTGCTGGTAGAATTAGGTAGTAAATTAAATTAAATGTAAGTTTTAATCTTGAAGATTAAATGTCACTAAAACTCAGGCAAAGGAAATACAGCTGGATGATTAGAAATATTCTACTTATTTTGTCTTGGGGGCATATTATACAAAATTAAGAGAATCTTTTTTCCTTTAAACACCAAAACCATTTATCTTTCCAAACAAGCTAATGGAGAGGTATATTTCTGCTGTAAGCAGTACAGCCTGAGGTGATTCCACCCAATTTGTTGTATGTTAGCCTCTAATAGATCTTCATAGTGTCCTGATAAAAACACAAAGTTAGACAGAGTTCTGGGGAGAATTTTTTCTACTGTGAAATCTTATTTGTCTGCAGGAAAACCACACACCTCTATACTTTGTGACTTTAATGTTTTATAAAAATTGAGACAAATACTGAATAAAATAGAGGGTCCCTCCTGTATCCACCAGTGACATTCAAGTCACCAACACCAACAGTTCTAGAGGTTCTAATCTAGACATTCTCCAGAATATTTCAACCTGAAAATATACTATTTGTTATCCTGTAATTCATGAGTATATGATAAGATGGTCTAAAAAACATGCTTAATATAATTTTTCTACATTTTAGTTGTCAGCTACAGTAAGCATATTAAAATCATTATATCCTTGGAATTGCTAAACTTATATTCTCTTTTAAGGCTTCAAATATTCCTTATATTGACACACTGAATTTTTCAACACTATGAATATATTAGAAAAAAAGTGTCTGAGCCCTTAATGTCCATAATTTCTTATTTATACACATCAGATATTTGCATGTCTACAGATATGAATGTCCATTTAATGCTGACAAAATGAGAGAATACTCTAAATAAACTATACATGATCTTAGCATAAGGATTTTACTATAGTTTTCCATGTCAAACACTAACTTCATTGTAGAATTTTTCCTACTCTGAAAAATCCCATTAAAATAATAGCGATGCATAATTTCCAGCACTACATTTTTCCAATGTTTTTATAAATTTGTCTTTTATGATTCCAATGATGATGCTTTAATGACAACACATGATCATCTAGTCATTGTCAGCACTTAAAACATTGGAAAAAAGTTTGAAAAATTTCAGTTCATAAGCTAAACTTTGGTTTAAAAATCTGAGGCTTTTTTTTTTTTTTAATCACAGTTCTGGAAATAAAAACCAGGACCTTCACACCTTATTATATACCTAGGCTTATTTTTTTCTTTTGGTTTTAATATTAAAATAGGACTCACTAAGTCAGTAAGTTGTCCAGACTAGGGAGGGTAAAATCTGTAATTTGTTTGCCTCAGTTTCCCAAAGTGCTGAAATTATAGGCCTACCACCACGCCCAGCTTATGTGGTGCTGGGGAATCGAACTTGGGTACTTAGTGCTTGGCTTAGAAGCTCTTTAACCGCTGAGTCATTCCTGCAGCCCAACTCCTGTAATTTTTTAATTAGATAAGCTTTGTAACTTCTGTGCAATTGCTTTTGCAGTTACTAATTTTACTAAGTAAAAAGAATTATCATTTGTTCAGAAGTGCAAAAATACAACTTATACCTTCAAGTTATGACCTTATAGAAACTCAGTATGTAATTGAAATCACAAATATGATACTAGGTACAAAAGTGAAATTTTAGACTAATATAAAGAAAATGACATGAGAAATACCTTTGTCAAATATTGTATAGATTCACTGAAATAGTAATGACAAGGGTATTCAAAAACTTTACATATTGTACAAGAGTGAACTAGGAACTTCCCCTGATCAGTACTCACAGGTATGATAGGAATAATGGCTCAAAGATACCCACAGCTTAGATCTGGAAGCTGTAAAATCATTAGTACTTGATTAAAGGAGAAGTCAATTGTGATTAAGGAACTTGGGGGGAATGATGAACCTAGGTTATATTGGGGTTTAACAAGGGATCTGTGTAGTGGCATAGGAAAGAGAAAGAGATCAGAATGATGACATCTGAGAAAGTCATCCACTCCAGTTGGCTTTGAGATGAAGAGGCCATGTGCCGGGGAATATAGCATAACATCTATAGCCAGAGAAGATGCAGAAATAGGCTGTCCCCTGGACTTTCCATGAAGGAAGACAAGCCTTCTGATATTTTGCTTCTAGTACCAACAGACCTTAAACCGCCTACCCACACAATTGGAAGATAACGCATGTGGGTTTTAAGCCACCAAGTGTGTGGTGGCTTACTGCGATAACAACAGAAATCTTACATGCTAGGAACAAAGATTTTAGATATTTAAGTCAAATATTTCCTTCTAATGCAACCTGCAAGATAAACAAAGGCAGACCAAATGGGATTCTACTTGGGGAAGACAATAAATGTTCAAGATACACAGGGAAAGCATAAAGCATTAACAAAAAACCAACACGAATCCTGGCCTAAGTGAGAACAAATAACAAACAGGATGCATAATTAATGTAGTTTTCACACTATTAAGCATATGCTGTGTGCAAAATTACATCTTAGAAACTACTGGACACTAGAAAGGTAAATAACCAAATAGAGAAGGACAAAGGCATCACCAGAAAGAAATATGAGAAATTCACTATAGTGGAATAGTGAACACAAATTACATAGGATAAGCTATGAGCGTCTTGAGTCCACAGATGCATGTATTTGACAAAAAGATTCTAGTAAGAATGGAAATGTGAAGAGGTCAAAAATTGCATACCTCAAGACACAAGGAGGATTAACATACATTGAAAGAGAATATTCTCATCTCCAATTTCCACTAAAACTCAATTTTCAGTATTAATTTTTTGTTAATATTGGATTTCTATGAAATATGTTGTTTGCTTAAAAATTTAAAATTTATCTGGAAATTTGACAACCATCATAGAAATCAATAAAAAAAAAACAGTGAAGAAGATTAAGCTTAAAAATTCCATGAATGATTTGCCAGAGAAGTAAAATATGGGATGAAGGCACTATCCACAGTAGACCGAGTGTGAAATCAAAGGAGAGGAAATAGAAGGACTTCTCCACTGAAGAGTTCACAGCTGTCTCGGCTGCTCAGATGTGGGCCTGGTCAGAAGGGGTGGCCCAGCGACAGTGTGACCCAGAAGGGTGTGGTTTTTCTCTCTGGTTGCTCCTGTTGCTTTCTGGAAGGCATGGATGGCACTAGCAAGTTTTCTCCATCATGCCCTTACTGCTTTAGCCAGCCAACCATGGATTCAACCCACTGACACTATGAATCAAAACAAACATCTATTTCTTTAAGTTTTCAGTATCAGGCTTTTTCTTCCAGAGATGAGAAAGTTGACTAACATGGCTGTAGGTCTTGGGCATGGTTAGGTAAGGGAGGGAAAAAGAATCCCAAAAAACACTTTCCTCATTTACAGGTCAAGATGGGAAGTGTGGTGCTGATACTCTGAGTAACAACACTGATATGAATCCTGCGCAAAATACTGGTATTAAATCATTTCATTCTTTATTAAAATTTTGAGACAGGGTCTCATTCTGTAGCTCAGGCTGGTCCTGAACACATATGTAGCCCTATGTGACCTTGGACACAGGACACTTCAACTGCCTCAAACTTCCTAGTGCTGGGATTACAGGAGTACACCACCACATCCAGCTTTATGTTGTGTTGGGGAATTGAACTCGAGGAATCCAGTTCTTTAACCATTGAGCCATTTCTCCAGCACGAGTCATTTTATTCTCATAACAGCCTTAGGAGGCTGCTTATATTAACATTCCAGATGTAAATTTGGAATATTTTGTACTATATTAATACAATATTCTACCTATGAGCAAAATGAAACTAAATAATTCATCTAGATCATCCAGTGATCTACTGGCTAGGGTGGGGTTTTCATCTGGGCAATCTGGCTCTGGGACCAGTACTTTGAGTCTCTATGGTCCAAAGAATGGATAAGTCACCAGAGAAGGGAAACAACTTTTATTTTAAGGCTGTGGGACTTGAGACAAATGAAATGAAATAAACTCTGTGGTACATGTTGCTATCATTACAGCGAGATCTCAGGACATTGCTGCTGTGTGGAACAAAGGTGACCCTGACAAAAGAGAAATCCAGATTCCATTAAATTATTGTTTAAACGAACAGGACATCTTGACTTTTGCTGAATGTGCTGAGAACTGCAATATTATTTCATTATCAGTAAACTATGGCAATTTATAAATGAATTAAAGGGAGAACCACTTCCCTAGGGATAATCAGGCCATATGGTTGTTATAAAAATATAGTTTTTTAACAACGTCAAATCTGAGCAGTGCTATTGGAATCTCTAAATATAATACAAAGAATAATTCCATAGGAGTCAATACAATATTAAATAAAATGTAATAAACACTATGATAAGGAAATTACATTATTATGTAGACTTGGAAATTAAAAAGGAGTTGCTTTTACAATTGTATTTGACTTTTTAAAAAGTGGGTAAATTCCTCCTTACAGTTTAATTATCAACTAACATCCGTAACAAGTAAAATAACAGATATTATTTCCCATTTAGACTGGGAATTTCTGCCATGTAATTAGAGATCTGCAAACTCATAAGAGAAGCCTCATTATGCAGAGACACTTGACAAAATGCTTTACCACCTGCATATTGCCTGTTAAATTTAGACCTTGATTGACAAAATATTTCTTTCCTGTGGTGCTTACAACTCAAAAGTCAAAACTTCTAAGACTTCTATGCCCTAGTTTCACTTTTTATTTTTCTTTAAGAATTTTTTTTCTTTATGGAAACCTTTAGAACTCTTGTGAAACTTTTTTTTTCTTACTCCTTTCTGTTTGGCATTCGACTTCAGAGTTACAACTATGGAAAGCTTTAAGATAACCACCACAACAAAAACAAAAGTGAGGTATCAGGTTGAATCTAACCTTCTGGCAGCCAGACAGGAACAAAATCTCTCCTTTAAATCCCTCTAGTATTTGGTGAATCCTTTAATCCTAAAGAGCTGACCCTTATTGATTCTTTTTGTGTTATAAAAGAAATATCATACCGGAAAGATTTTTTTTATAAAAGTCTCTAAATTCTCAACTACTTTGTTCTGAAGGATTCTAATGTTGAGTAAAGAGTCAATGATAAAGGTTTCTGACCATTTGGTGAGAAATAAAATGAAAACTACGTCATTGCCTGTGAAATTGAAGGTGATGCAAACTTATGATTTTTTGTTATATACTACATTTATTTCCAGAAACTGAGCTTATGTCAGAGTAAGAGAATGCTCAGACCATGGAATCCATAAAGAGGTTAATTCAAAGTCAAAAAGATATGAACACACGTTAGAAAGTGCGAAGGACTTTGTATGTCTCACCAAAATTGAATTTACTTCAAAATGAATTTGTTAAATGTATGTGTAAATCCACTTAATTCATTGCTTTTATGGAATTACCCGAATTTCAGCATTTTTCCTGAAGTGAAGCTTAAGTTTTCTGGGTTTTCAGTCACAGGTGTCACTCATGCTGGAAATGAAAGAATTGTTTTGGGCCTCTGGGGTCACTGCCTCATCTGGGTCACTGAGCGTGAATTTGGGCAGAGCAGGACGAAGCTACTCTTCTCCCAACGAGAGAGAGAGAGAGAGAGAGAGAGAGAGAGAGAGAGAGTCTGTGTGTGTCTCTGTGTGTGTCTCTGTGTGTGTGTGTGTGTGCTCACATGCTGCTTTTAATATTCACTCTCTCCCCCTACGGTCTAACTGGGTTATACTCAAAGTCCAGCTCAGCAAAGTGGCCAGATTTCTAACACACTTGAGGATATTGTGAACTGCATAAATGCTGAAATATATGTTAAGTTATGAGCCACATATAGATCAAGAAAATAAATTCTAGAACTTCACAATGTAAAAAGACTTTCTCTACTGTTGTCCTCTTTATCAACCATTCAATTAATTTAAGGTAGTTCAACTGACTTAATTTTCCAAAAACTGTAATTAACTTTCAATATTACCTTTAAGGTGGGCTCAAGGCAAGGAGCTCCTCGAATTGTGCATTTAGAAATCTATAATGTATTCATTTAACAGCTAGTAAAATATGTCTTTATAAAACTCGGCGGGAAAACGCAGTCTTTATAAATATCTTCCTAACAATGACATTTACACTCAGCATAGGGGTACTTCCAAAGTAATTAGTCACACTGAAAACACAATTACTTGGAAAATAGCTAATATCCATAACAAAATAGAAATTTCCCTGTTGTAAACACTTTTCATCAACAACAACACAAAGTAAAGTATTAAGATTCCCGATGTAGAACTGAAAATAAAACTGAAGCTTGGTGAGCAATGCTAAGGCTTCCAAGATCATGGAGTGCAGAATGCACACCAATGGAAGGGTGAGAGATTCACATTACTCTCAAACACCAAAGTACATTATGTCAGAATGACTCTTGGAAAGATATTGCAACACCAGAAAGCCCAACATTCAAGGGATTATAACTAAATAAAATTAAAAAGAAAAAATCTGCTAAGGAAAGAATAACATAACTACAGCTTAAGAAATACAGGTTGTATGATCTAAAAATTCTGTGAGTGGTTAAATTTTTTTAAAAAATTATTATAGTAAAAGAGACATTGTTGTTCAGCCTCTTCACAATCAGTCTTTCTTCCCTTCTCACCATCCGGCCACTGTCTGAAGCAGTTCTGGAAGTCCTTTTCCTGAGCATCTTTAAATCCACTGTTGTTACTTTGACGTTCTGTGACAACTTTTCATAGTCACTTTGACTAGAGGAGTCACAGAAGTCACATGGGGTCAGATCTGATGACTACAGTCAATGAGGACACACTGTCATGGCATTACAAGTCTACTTTTTTGTTGGATGGCACCTAGCATTCATGACGTGTTTGATCATATCACTAAGCCAGCTTAGAAAATGACAAGAATGGTGGAAAGTGCATGTTTAAAGCCACAATGGGTATTTTGAGGGTGATTTGTGGCAATGTGTCTTTGACTGTGTTTTTTTAAAATTAAACATTGACTGTATATTTTGGGCAAACTTTATAAAATTAAAAATAATGGAATTCCTTTTATTTTATGTAGAAGAAATCCAATACAGAGGGATTAAACATGTGATAACAAAGGGAGGCAGTCTCTGTGAGCACTCTGACAAAAATAAACCTTGGCTATAGCAGGGAGGCACTGCCGTGCTTGGGGCAATGACAAGCAGCAGTCGTAAGAGAGCAACAGAATAAGGATTTCTAGTGGGAGGGGAAGTCACCATCCAGCAGGCAAAAAGGAACAAGGAACAATGAGACAGCGCTACTTGATTCCAGTTGGACTGCCTGCTGTAAGAAAACACCAGAGACTAAGTAGCTTATGAAAAATACATTTTTTTTTCCAGAATTCTGGCCATTGGATGGCCAAGATCAAGGGTTAACTGATTCACTTTCTGCTGAAAGCCCCCTTGTGGCATACGGGTGCTGCATTCTCACTGTATACTCATGTGGAGGACAGGATTAGGCAGCTTGTCTGAGTGTCTTCCACAGGGGCATCAGTTCCATTTTAAGGTCTCTGACCTCATCTCTGCCCAAAGACCCCGCTTTTGTGGTCTCCTTGGCAAGTGAATTTTGGATGAACACAAACATTAAGACCATAGCAAGTGATATTCTAGCAGAAGTGGAACAAATATTGGGCACACAAGCATTGCTACAAATACCAGTACCCTACAGGCTGAGCAACAAGGGAAGAAACTGGTTGGCATATAACCTCCGAGCACAGATCAATAGCTATATTTTGCTGAATGGAACCAGAAGTCAACTGTCACAGAAATCTGTACACAATTTTTTTTAAAAAGAACATAAGCAACAGAACTATAGCTGAACAAAAAAGTAACCAACCCAGGAAATATGGAAAATGAAATTTTGAAGGATCTCCAAGTATCAGATTATGAAATTTCTGACATGTTCCAATGTACTCACAGCCCAAAATTGTGAACAAATATGTGCTTAAAGTGTAATAAAAATTTTCAGTTCAATCTGATTCTCTTATGTTCACTTATTTGAACGTCATTCTTTCCTATACTGTTTCACTGTTAACGTTCATTTGATGACTTTAGTTATTATTTTCTTTGGCTGGAGATGAAAACGAGGCATCACTGCACTCATTCCAGAGTGATTATCTTAGGAATAAAGAAAATACATGTTAAGATATCTTGACAAGAACCTAGAGTACTTACAATCCCATTCAACTGTCGTGCTTTTAGTATGTGGAAATGCTGTTTCTCTACTTTCAGTGTCTCCTTAATTAGCAGGGAATGTTTAATTAATACAGGCTGTTATCAGACAGAACCCTGAAGTAATATAATCCAACTGGTATACTTTTTTCTAAAACATCTCCTGCTTTTCAACAATATTTTTCAAGATTCCAAATATCAATCCCCCAAATCATGCTGAAGAGTCTTATCATATTCATTACTCAAAACCAAGGCCAAATTTTGTTCACAAAAATGGTTTTCTTTTTTTCCTAAATATTCTTCTAACGTTAATTTATTAAGAATATATTTTGATTTTATTGTGTGTTTTGACTTTCTCACTTTGGGTTTTGGTCTTAAGCTAATTTAAGCACTAATAACATGGTTGTTTTTATTCCAGCCAAACTGAATTAATTTTTCAAATAAAATCACAAAGCACATTGTACAAAGCTTATACTCCAGTTCAAAACAAATATATCATAAATGGAAAATAAGCTACCTGCTTTTTTCTAGTGACCCTTTAATTCCATCTAAAATTTTATCATTGATTTTATACCAGCATAATTACAATAAAGGTTAATGAGAGAGAGAGAGATAGAGAGAGAGAGAGAACAGGATGAGAGGACAGAGAGAGAATTATTTATTTTAAGGCATTGGCTCTTGGGCTCATGGAGTGGCCAGGGCAGAAAAGTTTAAACTTTGCAGAACTGCCAGACTGGAAATTTTGGTGAGATTTGAAGTTGCACTTTTAAACCCAAAGCACGTTAAATCAGAATTCCTTTCTTTGGTAAGTCAGAGATTTTTTCTTAATACCTACAACTGAGAGGATGCGGCCCAACTACATTTCTAAGGTAACCTGCTACATTCAAAGCTTTCTGATTTGAATATTAATCATAATTTTAAAATGTCTTTCTGGCAATTTCTGGCTCAACCTTTAGAGGAACAATTGGATGCCACAGCCCTGCTTGGATGGCACCTAAACTTAGCTGTCACATTTTCATTCTTTGTCAAGAAGGAAACATCCAATTCATCATTTTTCCTTCAGATTAGCCAATCTTTACTTCATTTTAATTGAACCCATTGTTTTTAAATGAGCGATAAAATTTCTGAGAAGTGGGTCCTGAATGTATGATTCTCCTTTATGGTGTATTATTAAATTACACTTTTTCAAACAAATGCATCAAAATGAAGCAAGACTAGATGTATTTCCAGAACAGGAAATCTTATAAAACTTCTATAGAAGAGATAAGTCAACTTATTTTATTGTAAAATTTCTTCCAAAATTTTAATTTATAAAAATGCATATTTAATTTTATAGCCTATTTGTCTTATCATTTATAGATTTTATAAAACTTTCTACTTTTATGTATTAATTTTGAGTTATTTCATCAACAAATAATATAGACATGCATAATATTTGATACTGAATTTTTTAATTTTGCGTGTAGTGGGGTAACCTTGCAAGGTAATACCTGCATTAAACAATTGACTGTTATTTTGAACTTTGCTAAGTACTTCAATGAATGTTTCTATAGTACTTCATTTAACAATCTAATTTGAAATTTTTTTCTTTTATATAAATAACTTTAGATATTTCTACAAATCTTCTTTTAAAATAATAATAAAAGTAATATCAAGTAAGCTGATCACTTTATAGATTTTGCTCATTAGCTGCTACTTCTCCCACAGTATAAGCCCTCTTATCCTTAAAGTATCTTCACCAAAGTTTAGATATAAAATTATTCTTTCATTTTCTTGTCCAATGTTGCTTTTTCTCCCCTACTGAATCTTTTGTAATCTTTGAAAAATCAATTGCTACAATGTCAGAATGTGGAAGTTCTTAAGTTTCCTGTCTTCTCAAGTAAGATACATGGTCTAAGATTTCTTGAAATCTGTGTGTCTTTTCTGTTTCATTAAGTAATTTGAAATTCATTGCAATATATATGTTCTTAGACCATAGAAAACACTTCTAAGCAAATAATATTACCTTTTAAAGTTCAGCCATACATTTCCTGTGAATATCCATATGGTATGGTCATGTACAAGAAAAACATAAATATTTCCTTTTCTTAAGCTAACAATTTTCTCTAACTTAATTTTTCATAAACATAGATTATTAGTCTTCAAATGGTCTCCTAAGGTACTTGTGTATGCACGATTTCCACTTCACAAATTATAAACTGAGGAAATTGGATACCGTGGGATCCCACTTTGTTTTACACACGGCAGTGATGACCACAAACATTTTTATTATGAGAGTACAACTTATTTTACTCTATTGTGCTTTCCAAACTCAAAACAGATTTCAGCCTGTGCTGTTGACGAGAGACAGAGAAAGTTTAAGGGAAAAAGGAAAAGAAAAGAAAGATGGAAAACAGTATCAGCCAAAGTCAGCTTTGAGAAATAGATTTTCTACTATAGCAAACGTTTAAACTCTGCCAAATTTACGTCTATACAACTTCCGCCTTTTTAACGGCCTGGTGTCATTTGGGAAGCTGAGAAGAAAGAAGTGTAGCAACGTGTGCCTGAAGTCGCAACTTCTATATAAATGTTAGTGTTCATGTTATGCTTCTACCCCCACTTGACTCTTTCAAAGCAAAGACTAAACCTTACCCAAATCGGCCTCTTTCCAACCTGTTTTACAAACACATCCGGTGTTCCACAATTTACTGAACCTAAGTGAATAAACGCTACTGGATGTTTATAATGTTTCAAGTTAATACTGGTGATGATGGGTTGCATTTTTTAATGTGATTATCAAACAGTCATCGAGTCATTAAATCCTCAAGAAATAAGAAGAAAACGTGGCTTCTTTGAGGACATCAAAATACAGGGTAATTCAAAACGACAACATCTATGTGGGTTATGATAAGGGCGTGTAAATTACGCAAGTACAACCGAGCTGCTGCAGTGTGAACAGCAGTAGTAGTAGGTGATGAGCTCAGAAGTGCAGGTGAAGGGGAGGATAGAGAGGCATTGAACGGTATTAAAAACACTTATTTCTTTCTTTCCCCCCTTGGCAACATGGCTAGTGCTGGAGTGTTTCGGACAAAGAAAGGCATCGTTGTTATTTACTTTAGGAAAAGGACCAGTGTCAGTGCTATGACGTGAACAAACTTAAGGATGATAGAAGTAAGAAGGGGCCAGAGCCCAGGCAAAATATCTTGGTCAACTCAATTATTCATGGGATATACTAGCTACGAAGACAATTACTCATCAGAGTCTAAATACACTTTTTATTGTAGAGATCATAAGTCTGTGACTGAAATTGTACCGAAACTACACACATATGAGAAAACTAACACCTCTGTAACTTTAATTTTCTACAAGAGCATAAAATATCTCTTCACTCACATATTTATTAATTACATTAAGTCAACTTTATAAAGATCTCTATTGAATTCTGGAACATGTTCGCCTAGATTTTTTCCTCAAATGTTTAAATATTTTAGTTGCTGGTATAAGTTCATCCTTAATTTACCATTTTTGATTTGCTTTTCATAGGTGCATGTTTATGTGTCTGTATTTGTATATACAACTTATAAAATTTTTATATCTGGTCGTTATATCCATATGTAATATTTTTGAATCCCTATAGAAATTAGTAAATATCAAACAAAAATATAATAAAACCTAAAGTGTGAAAGGAAAGCAAAAGATAGAATGAAAAAATACAAAAAAGAAATAGCAACATAGTAGATTAAAACACTATCATACACAATTATGTTTGATTTAATAAAATGCATTATAATGCACTTATATATGTGTAGATCTAAAATCATAAGATTTTATACATATATAGTACATATATCTGTATAGTATTCATGCTTAAATTTTTTACTCAATATTTTCTATGTTATCTTTTCCTTTATGGTTTTTACCTGAATAAATATTTTTGTTATGCTATTTTTTCACCTTGTAAGAAAATGTATCTACTCTTTTTAAAAAGTTTTTTAACATAATACATGTGCTGTTAGTTAATTACAGTCTAATATTAATTACTTGTTTTATCACTATAAAGTAATATTGGATCCTTGGAACTCTTTCAGGCTTTTAAATAGTTTTTTGACTTACATATAATTTAATATATATATTTTTAAAACCAAGGTAATTATTGTTAATAAGATTTGTTTACATTCGGTAACACACTTTTTCTTCCCTCGTCATTTTATTTTAGTCAGAATTCTTGTTTTACTATCCAGCATCATTTTTTAACTTGATAACATTTTCTTATTCCTAGAGTGTTTTCTGGTGCAAAAATATTATTTGCATTTTTGTTGCAATTCAAACATAAGTTTATTCTACTTTCTGTTTTTTAAAGGACAACCCTGCAGGGTATAGAAAACTAATTTCAATATTTTAGTTACTTTTTTGCATTCTTCTGGATTTCATTATTTCTATTAAATTTAGCTGTCACACGGTTAGGCATATATAAGGCGGAAGCTATATTTCTGTCACTGCCTAACACGTGACCTTGATATTTGCATAAGTTTCCTCATGTTTAGTTTATAGAAGATACTTGGAAATTCAAGTTGGTATCTTTTAGAGCTTCATCAAATTCTATTTTTTATCCAATATTATTTTTATTTTTTCTCTCTCTTTTCTGATTCCCTTAAATTGACCAAGTGAAATAAAATTACCAGTATCTCTTACACTTCTTTCATTATAATTTTTCTTTGTTTTTAATTAATACATTTCTATTTTCCACAAAGTCAGTTATTTTTTCTGTATCTAACATGCTGATGTAGTTATCAATTGAAATTTTATTTTCTGCATTTTCTAGAGTTTTTCATTGGATTCTATTGTTGTGTATTTTAACTTAGGATAAAATTCTTCAGCTTTTAACCAATAAGTTTTCCTCCTTTTTTGAAAATAATAACCAAGATATTTTCAGTCCTTTTTGTCTTGGTCTAAAATCTAAAATGTCTATTGATTTCTATTGTCTGTTTGACAGTTTTTGCAGTTTTGAATATGATCTTACATCTTGAAATGTCTTACCATCTTATAATTTTTGACTATATCCTAAATATTTTTCTGAAAATAATGTTTGAATCTTCAGATGATGCTATCTTTTACGCAAGAAATTTCAGCTTTTGATTTACTGGGCAAATAAAAGACTGCTCTAATCCATGAAAAAACTAAATTTAAGTTACAAAAGGCTTAGCCATGGAGAAAAGTATGATGAAAAGGATGAAATCTTTCTGACCTTTGAACCCAGATCTTGATGTGTTCATTGTGACTTCACTTAGTACTGTAGTGCGAACACTGCTGCGTAACTTCAGAATATCAAAACACACGCATGCTAACATATGCACAAAATACACAATCAGAACAACACTACTATGTTTCTTAGCTCTCTTTGCATTTTCAAAATTTGATTAATTATGAAAAGAACAACAGTCATATCTTCAAACCAATATTGTTCCTTCATCCAAATCAATATTTGCACCTTGGGGCCACAGATGTCAAATTCCTAAGTGCTTGTTTGTTTAATGCTTCTGATTTCTTTGTTCCAAACATTGCGCTGTGCAAATCAAAGCCTGGATTGCGTCTCCTCTCTTTCAACCCACCCGTCTCCAGGGAAACAGCACCTGAGATCTGCAGGCTGCCAAGCCATCGTCTCCATTTTCACCTGCACTCATTGCTTTCTCTCTTCAGTGCCTTTAGGTAGATAGGGCTTATATCCGTTTGTGTTTTAATTGATCCAGATGAATACTATTTTCTTGCATGTCTCATCACGATTCTCAAGAACTATATCTCTAATCCCAATTTAATCATCTGCATATGATATTTTATTTGGTATGTAGATATTTTTGTTTGCAAAAATGTTTAGCGGCTGAATTTGGGATGTTGTAGAAGATAGATTATTTTTATATTCTGTGGAAATTTTGTATATTATTATTACCTTATGTGCTTTATTCTGATTTATCCAGAAACTGTGTGATCCTGTGGCAAACTAAACTATTATCTACTTCAAAAGTGTTTATGAGACTATTGAGATTCTCCTTTTACCTTTGTTCATTTTCTTAAATGTATCTAGAATTAGTGGGATAAATCAGTTTAACATTCAACTCTATAAAGTTGCTCATGATTACTTTTCACTATCTTTTTTCTAGATTTTTAGAATTTCTCCATTTATATTTCACTCTTCAACTTTCCATTTAAAATGATTTGATTAATAATGCAATTCTGGCTGAATTTAATTAGAAGTTTTGCTTTTAATTGCAGTGGTGGTGTGTATAGCTTTTTCACTAATCTATTCTCAGTACCTAACAAGCACCCTCATAGCAATGAAGGAGAAGATCAGATGTTGGGGCCGGTGAGTACATGGAAAGACATCCCACAAAGGTTTATCTCCTTCCATCGAAAACCAAAGTGACAGCCTTAAGTAACAGTACTGTCAAATACTTAGAAACTAATTATATCTACTAGTTTAGCATGATTTATTATATGGAGGGGTCATTCACGTTTTCTTCCCAAACCACACTATCTAACGTAAATGAAAAAGAAGGAAAAGGAAGGAAGGAAGGAAGAAAAAAGGAGACAAAAAGAATGAACCCAAAAATTTCAGGAAAGTAGAAATCTAGATCTTTTTTAGAACTTAAAAAAAAGGAATATTTAGTCCATCCAGTATTTTTGTAATAATCTTGTCCTTTCATTTTAAAATGCCTCTTGCTTTTATTTCTTTTCTTTTTCTTACATACATACATACATACATACATACATATACATATATATATATATGTGTGTGTGTGTGTGTGTGTGTGTGTGTGTGTGTATATATATATATATATATATATATATATATATATATATATGAATGACATGGTCTCACTCTGTACTCCTGCCTGCTCCTGAACTCACTCGGGAGCCAGGCTGGCCTTGGATTTACAGCAATCGTCCTACCTCAGCCTCCCAAGTGCTGGGATTGCAAGAATGTAGCACCACGCCCAGCTTCCTGTGATGCAGAGGAATTGAACTGGGGACCTTGCACCTGTAAGAAAAGTGTTTTAACCACTGTATTCTTCTAGCCCCTGCATTTCTTTTAGAAGTTATGTATTTAGTAGTAAATATCTTTTCATTTGAAATTAAAACTTAGGTGAATGACACTGTCTTTAAAATATTCTGATGTTTTGAAAGACTTTTGTCATTGGAAGCATTTTCTCTAAATTAAATAAGGAATAAAATTTGAAAAGTGTTTTAAATTTCTGAGAATAAAATTTATAATTCTACAATTCTCAATTTTAGAAGCCAAAACACCATTTGAGAAACAAAAAGAGAAATAGAAGTCACATTCTTTGCCATCATTGACTGTTACAAAGCCGTAAAATTGTATCTATCATTAAATGCTTCTCAGATGAAAATTCAACATCATATTGTTATTTTAGTTAAAAATTAATTTGTTTGACATCTTCACTCATCGAAAATCATCGATATATGTGTCATATTCAAAATGGAATCATGCAGTCATTTGATAAAATCACAATATAAAATAAAGATTTGTCCAGGAAAGGAAATAGAATATTTTGGGCCAATGAGATAAGCCACTAAGTTTATATGTATGATCATTCTACTGAGTAGATGTATGAAAACATACAATTATTTGAAATGCTGTTCATTTACAAAGATATCTATGATTATGCAGAAATTATTCTCATTATTAATCTAATAGAATTTTTCATCATTGCCTAGTTTTTATGAAATCATGTATCCTATATCAGCATATCAGGAAATAGCAATATATGCACAAATAAAGATATTTTATATATTTTAAATACCATAAAAATAAAAAATTTAAAAATAATATTGCAAAGTCAAAAGATAAATAATAATTAGAACAAATAGTATGTTTCAAGAATGTAGTTTTAAACTCATATATTTTTGAAAGACAAAATATTTCAGTTAGAGCACAAAGCTTCAAATTGTGTTTTGCACCTCACTTTGGTTTATTATTTACTGAAACAAAATTTTAACAATTGTGCATATTATTTGGATGTGTTTTTGATAAATGTACATACGTATAATGTTTAAGTTGTGTTACATGCACAAGCATGCACACATGCATACACACACACTTAAATATTTATCATTTTCTCATGCCAGTAACACTCAACAGTCCTTCGATGGAGCTTTTATAAATGTGCAGTACATAATCATTACCTATAGTCACCATGCTGTAACTATGGCAACACGAGATCCTCAAGCTCCTCACTGTTCACTGAGTAGCCACTGCCAAGTCTTTCCATCTCCCATCCCTCCCTCTCTCTCCAGACTTTGATAATCACTATTCTATTCTCAGCTTCTGCAAACCAACTTTCTTAAGTTTCGCATCTGAATGAGATCCTGCAGTATTTGTCCTTAGGCATCGAGCTTATTTCAACTAACAGGATGCTCTCAAATCATCACCATCAGATTCAAGTCCAAGTTCTGGTCTTGCCTCGCTATGCCATGTGTTTGGCTAGGTGTGGTCAGAGGTCAAGGATACAAGTTCACACCCAGCTAGCCTGGAGAAAAAAAAGACGCCTTGTAGGAAGTCCAGTCACACTTTACTTGGTTTCAGCAAAGCCCTTGATGGAGAAACCGTGTCATGCTTTAGCCCTGCCCTTATACCCTCCCTGCCTTCTCTGCTTGGTGCCTTTTTGATCTTCTTGCTTACCTGTTACTTGTTTTTCTTCTATTTCCTTTTCTTTCTTTGACCAGTTATACTGTGTACTAAGTAGAAAATTTCACACACTAGTGGCTTAGTGCCTCCTACTCAGAAAGTAATGATGTTAGGGATTACATCAATGACACTAGGTAACTAGGAAGACTCTAACAAGGTAGTCAGAAGTGCTGAGTTAGCTAATGGGATAAAACCGTCGAGGTGGGCGGCAGATCAGTTTATTACCAAGAACTGCTTGGAACATCACAGATAAGACAGTTAATATGTTATGGTGATCCTCTATTCAGACTTTCTAAACATGGGTTCATTTAGACAGCATGTTCATTGTGCCCTTGTACTCACTCACTCATGAAACTGCATGATTATTCTTTACATAGGCTATAAGGTGCTTCATTATTTTTCAGTGCTGTGTAGTGATTTCATGGCCTTGTAAGTAGTAGGCAAATGCTGTACCACTGATCTACCAGTCCCAAAGGTAACTTCTCAATGTTTCCTACTTTTAGCAAAATTTTTGCCTATTAAATTTCCTTCTCCAATCAAGTAAAATATCCTTTTGCATCCTCCATTAGTGATATGCAAAGATTGTCAGAAACAGACAGAGGCATAGCAGTGTTACTATTAAGAGCAGTTCATAGAGATGAATTGTGAACTAGACTGACTCTTCATCCCAGACACATGGTATTTATTTTTACTAAAAGTTGATGACCACAATCCTCACATATGCAACCTTTGAGAACTCCAGAAATTCTAAAGAGGAATGTAAGCACAAAAATCTACCCTCAAGAAGAATTCTAGATAACATATTTCAAAACTATTGTTGCACAGTATGTACACTCATTTTATATAGAAAACTGTATTAGTTTGAGTTCTTTCAAAAGACAGAATTTACAGATTTTATCACCAAAAGGTCTGTTAGGAAAGCTTACAAATCCAAGGATAGAGGTGGCCCAAGATGGCTGCTCAGCTGTGAAGTATATCTCCTGTCTGGGACTGCAGAACAGCCGGTGAGGCGAGAGTCTGCTATAGATTTTGGGTGAAGACTGAAACCTGAAGATCAGCGACTGAAGAGCAGAAATAGTCAGACAGGCACAAGTCAAGACTAGAGTGAATCTGTGCTAACGATCTGCGATATGCAGCAATTCGGCGCCTGTAGACAATTGCGAAGGCCAGAGCTTTGCCAGAGGAAGAAGCTATAACAATCGTCCCTCTTCCTCCCGTTGGAGTTCCAGTTGGCCCTCCCACATCTGGGTGGGTGCTCTTCTCTTATTGGCCAGCCCACAAATGGCTCACACTCGAATCCAGACCAGTTCTTGATCCCTGATCTAGGGTGGTCTAAAAATCCCAATCCTAACTGCGGTGTGGGTCCTAATTCCCTCAAGTTGACATAATTCCGTCAATGGATCCAAATGCAAACATTTTATATAACATGTATAAAACACAATGAGCAATAAAGAATGTGAGGTGAATTGTTGATTCATTATTAATAGAATACAGTTGTTTTCCTAGGTGCAATGAACCCTTCTTCAATAAAAATATGAAACAGAAGGGACCTTATATCATCCTTTAAGGACAAGGTTGTGTATTCAAAGGGGAGCTAGTTAAAGTTCATTAGCTACGTTTTACATGTTTTACCAGAAATAATGATTTGTTGGCCACCCAACTTTTCACTATACAATATTTGTAATACACTGATCTATTAGGCAGTCTGTTGTTTTTTTGTTAGTGTTGGTTAACAGTGTAAATGGTAACAATAAAAATATAAAATTTGTGGCATAGTACACTCTAGTACAGAAAACATCAAAAATTTTAATTAAGTATGCCAATCAGGCTTAAAATTCAAATTAATCTTAAAAGTAGCAACTATGACTCAATATGCCTTCAAACAGAAGAGAGTGACACAGGTCTGTGATCTCAGAATTCTGGGAGGCTGGGGCAGAAGGATCTCAAGTTCAAGCCAAGCCAATGCAACGTCATGACTTAGATTCTGTCTGATAATCAAAAAATAAAAATAAATAAAAATTGTCCTTGGACTCTATTTTCAGTACCACAACAAAACAAAACAAAACAAAACAAACAAACATGCAGAGAGAAAATACAGGCATATTCTCTCTAGAATCTCTGGCTTGTTCTTTGCCTAACAAAGTTTAAAATATAGACTACATTGTGAATCTCAACGAAATAGGCAATATACTATGAAACAAACATTTATATTGTGTCTAGGACTGATTAAGCATTGGAGCTAGAGCAATTTGCCTTTGGAAATTTCCATTCCATCATCAAAACATAAATTGCCAGAAATTTCTAATACAGCATTTATGTAGTTGAATATACAGTGTTTATTCAATACTTATTGCTTCTTAGGACATGAATTATTTGCAATCAGGAAAAGTAAAAGAAGCAAATTATTTCGCAGGAATTTTCCAGGCTCTAGGATCTTAAATAGTAATATGGTAATATGATTTTTTACAGTCTTTAGAAAATATAAAAAATTAAGGTTTACAAACACAAATGTACTGAAGAGAATATAATTTATAAGGATCATTGAAGTATAGACTTTTAAAGATCATTATATATGAAATTATTTAGGAAGATGGGTCTGCTAACATTTTGCAGAATTTGTGTACAAAAGCCTGAAATCATAGCAGAGAGAAAGAGAGAGAGAGAAAGAGAGAGTGTGTGTGTGTGCGTGTGTGTGTGTTTTCATTGGTTGAGACAGGATCTTTCTCTGTAGTCCAGGCTGGATTTAAGTTCACAGAAATTCTCCTGCTTCAGCCTAGCTTCTGTGGTGCTGGAGAATTGGACTCAAGTACTTAGGGCTTAGCAGCCAAACACCTTAATCACTGGGCTATTTCTCCAGCCCTATTTGGTTGTTTGTTAAAACAGAGCTGCAAGTTGAGTTCAGAGAAACCATCCTTCTAAACCTAAGTGCATCTTGGTCTTAAAGAGTTCTGGAACTGGAATGCTGAACTTGAAGTCCCAAGAGACCCTAATACTCTCTATATCACAGCACAGAGCTGTCCCAATTAACTTTGAGACTCAGAATAACAATTTTATGACTCAACTAACAAGGACTCATAAGCACCTATTGTAATATTCTTAAAATACTAGTGGCTGTGAATCTACAAGAGAACTTCAAGATGTGGTCTTCACTCTCAAAGAGTTTAAAGAAATCAATTAAAATTAGTATCAAATAAACACCTTAACAGAGTAAAAATATGCACACCTTGCCTATTTAGGACTTCATTGGCTTGATACAGAAATTCCAGTGTAAGAGAAACTTTATAGAGGTATCAGTAACCCAACAGGAGGTGGAGCAGACATGGGTCCTTTGGTTTGAATGGAATATGGTAGGCAGAAAAATAAAAGTGACAAAATCCTACAGACAAAAACGACGTAAGGAGGGGGTCACAGGGAGAAGAAATCCAGCTACACAGCTCCTAAATGTGCACACGTCGCTGAGCTGAGAGCCTTGAGCACCTGCCCTAAACCACAATCCTTGCCAGCACTTCAACACTGATAGTTACGCGGCATTTTTTAATGTAAGAATCTAAATGATAGCGCAAATGCAAGTAGACACACAGCAAAACACCCTTTCTAAACACATCCATTATTACTGATCAATCTTTCAAATTGTATAAATTGTTGTCAAATTTCCTAATTTAAGCGTAAAAATGAATATATGCAAGGTGCATAGGTTGAGAAATTGCTGAAGATATGGAGTTAATCTCTCTTTATCCTTCACAGCATCTATTTTTCACTTAAGAGTTCAATATTTTGTATATTACCACCTGCATATGTACGACATGCATTGTTTTCTGTTTCTAAAAATGCAAAAGGAAAAGAAAGCTAAAGTTGCAGGCCAAGAATTTTAAAACATTACTAGGCTATAGAGTTTCAATGAGCAAAAAAATATATATACTACTAATATTAGTCATTTAAACTCATACATTTTAAAGGCAAAAATATTAAGCTTTGTTTCTAAGGTACTGAAAACAAACAAGGAGATATTGAAATGCCTCTTTGAAATGGATTTCCCATGACCTCAAGCCGTCCAAAGAACAGCTTTCATTATTATGAATATCTTCCTTGTTAAATAGCAAAAAATTTCTTGAAAGCTGGAAACAACTAAACTACAAAGAATGGAAAGCTATATTACATTTAACTAATTTCATTTCAATGAAATTAACGTCTTAACTATTTATAGCATTAATGAAGATGATAAGGAAGAAAGGTCACTAAATCATTCATTGAATTACTTAACAGAATTTGTCACTCAGGGGTGAGCACATTTTTCTTGTTTATTGCTAAATTAAATTAAGAAAAGCCTGGGTTGTGGGAGGGAGTGTTTCTCATGTAATAAAATATTTTAAAACACCATAACCAGTATTCAGATAGGCACAGTTTGAGTTTATGAACTCAATCTTAAGATGAATTGTTCTGAGGTCACAGATTTTTTTTTCCTGCTTTGATCCAGAATTGCAATAAGAGGGAAATTGCTTAATCAATATTCTTCGTTGGAGACTTCTTTTGTTACAATATCCCACCACCACTCTGTAAATACTGTCCACTGTTTTAAGTACGACTCCCAACTTCCTATTGCAAATCTTTAAAATTCACCTTTGCTTGGAAAGTGCTACTACTTTTCAATAGATAAACTGTAGCCTGACCTAGTGGAATAAGCTAGTATTCCCAGAAAACTGGAAGGCAGTAGTAGGAAGATGGCAAGTTTGAGCTCAGCCTGGGCAACGTAAGAAACTTGGCAAGATTCTGTCTCAAAATCAAAATTAAGGGGGAAAAAAAGGACAGTAGATTTAGCTCAGTGGGAAGGTCTTGGGTTTGATCCATAGAACAAATACAAAACTAGACAAAAACAACTGATCAACTGCATTCATTCAAATATTTGGACACTTTGCTGGCTCCTCTTCTAAACTGATTTTGGACTGACTGGCAAGAGGGAAACAGATATTGTAAAATAAGTCCCAAAAGAAAATCACTAATAGAAAATCTGTAGTCTGCACGTCGTCTAGCTGCGCAGTGTCTCCACTGCCCAACCGCTTAGGTCTCCCGCACAGGGGAAGCTATGTGGAGACAACATGCCTGTTAAGCTTTGCTGGGAGCCTGTGGGGAGCCTAAGGATACAAGCCCTATCAGAGGCTCCACAGTGCCTTTCCTCTGGCCACTTGGGTCGACTAGGGGAATGTCACATTGTGAAACATCAGGCCCATCACAG
This sequence comes from Ctenodactylus gundi, assembly GCA_004027205.1. Lineage (NCBI taxonomy): Eukaryota > Metazoa > Chordata > Mammalia > Rodentia > Ctenodactylidae > Ctenodactylus > Ctenodactylus gundi. The sequence continues at coordinate 227,454 of PVKB01002451.1, forward strand.
GAACTGGTCCCTCTGCTCTAGCACCCTACTGCTCTGACCAGCAGGCTGGCACTCGTCTCTGCTGCACTTTAAGAAGTCCTTTACTATTCCAGCTTCAGTCGTGTTTAAAGGAAACCAAAAATGTTGGAAGTAACACCTACTGCATTTTGGAGAGAAAAGTATGAATGTTCATATATTCTGCTTATTTTCAAGATCTAGCTTCTGAATCTGTGTTTAACTCTTAGTAGATCTTATACACTCGGAAGATTCTTCCTAAAACTTCATGCAAAGTTACCTTAAGAAACGGATCGTGGGAAAAGTCATTGTCACCTTGACAAGATACATATATGCACAAAACGCTCAACATCACCGTAAACCTTAAAATTTGCACTTAGACATATCAATAAAATGGGGAGAAAAAAAGAAACGGATCGTTAGGAGACCTGGGCCAAACGAGGAAGCTGTATTTAATGACTCACACTATAAAGGCCTTATCAGATTCCAATTAATGTCAGGGTAACCTTGCAATTCGTGCGTTTCACAATTCCTGAACACCGAAACACCATAAACTCATAACATCATTACATAAAGTAAATGTGCAAAAAAAAAAAAAAATTCTTCCCTGTGAACACATTCAGGTTATCTCTCAAAAAGAGCTAAATGTGTGAGGTTGGCAGGAGTCAACACCTCTCATTTGTACGTATTGCCTAAAATCTCTACATCCCGCCTAAATGGATTTGATGATTTTAATATGTATTTTCATTCACCCTTCTTATAAAAACAACTAAGATCTAATGAGGAGCTCATTTCTGTTTCATACATTTAAACCTCATCCTGTGCTAGCCTTTAGAGCGTCTTCTATTCCTAGATTCTCGAACCATCCGTATTGAAAGCACAGGCTAGCAGATCTTTCTCATATCTGTCCTTCGCCTTTTACAGCATGTCCTTGGCGGCTGTCCTCTTTTCAAATTTTGTTTTTCTCTGAATGGGCTATTGCACTGATGGCTTTTGGCAGATGCCGAGTGCTAAACCTGCATATAAAATCAATCTGTGGGGCCAGAGCCACAAAACAGGACCTACTTGAAATTATTTTTTTTCTCAGCTTTCTGGTTACTGTCGTATTAGAGTTTTAGTGCAATGGACAAGGACCATAATTCACTTTACTTTATGAGAAATCTTTATTTTTCAAGAGCCACTGCTTGGTTGAAATCCTCTTTGATTCCCCTCTGAAATATATTCAGCACATGCGGTAATCCAGTAGCCTCCTCACTCCTAAGCGTCATGGGGGGAATCCAACCCAGAATCTCCCATACCAAATTTCGCACTGATGTGCTAAAAGGTACCAAGATATCACATCCTACTCAGTATTTTCTCATACAGGAAAGGAAATGGCTCTGACAGAAACCCTACCACATCATTTTGTCCCTATTTTTCTCCTTTATATCAAGAATAAAATCCCTAGTTCATGTAATGAAGAGGATGACTTTTGGTGTCCATATAACCTGCACTGACATTCCTGCTTTCTTTGACTGAAGAGAAGGAATTATTTGTGGGCCAATTAGTTACATAGTATTTAAACCTCATTATGTCATATGTAAAAGGTAATAGGGACCCTTCTTTAAAGGATTAAGGGAAGAGATTAAAAAGTAAATAAATTAGATTACACGACCACAATTAGCATAATATTTATATGTAAGAGGATCTCAAACTATAGCATTAAATTTATGATAATTAATGTAACCTCCATCAATATTGTCTACCAATTTGAGGAAGCTATGCTGAGTAACTCGCCCTACTATAATCATATTTTATTTGTACAACAGAAACTTAAAATATACAGAATTCCAGAACACGGAAAGCTATTTAATAGACTATTTTTTTAAGATACAACTCTTCAAAAAGCCTTTTGTTAACCTTACCAACAAATCACTCCAAATATAATGGCACAAGACAATGATTTAGTTATTTTTTTAAAAAGTTATTGGGTCAGATATCTGGAAAGAACACAAAAGGCTTATTGTGATTTCTATCTGGAATGTTCCTCAAGAGTCTCATGTATTTGTTATGGATTGTCTATGGAACCATGCGTCATTGGGAGACTGGAGCCTGGTCTGGAGGTGTAAATTAATAGCAGGTATGATGTAGAGTGTAGATTAGATTAGAGGTATGTGGTGGGGGCTTACCATAGCTTCTGTACCTGGAAGGGATGGAACGCTGAGGCTGGGCCAGGGACAAGGGTGTGTCACTGGAACAGGCCTGGAATCCCGTATAAGTTGCTTTCTGTCTTCCTTATGAGACTAGACTTGACTTTCTTTCCCTTGGCTTCCTGTTAGCAATGTTGTGAGGAGCGACCTCCACCTCTGCCTCTGCCATGTACTTCCACAGTTTCTGGCCATCCCTGAGTGGACTGTGAGCTAAAATAAATGCACCCCCCCCACCCCGCCCCACTGGTGAATGTTGGGTCTTAAAAAAGTAGCTAAGACAAGCTTTTCTTTCTTTCTTTCTTTTGGCTTTATATGTAAGGGGACTCAGGAAGATATATTGAAATGTTTGCAGGCTATAGCCACTGTTCTGGAGTGGCTACTGCCTAGATGTCTTCTATGCTCCTACATGTCGTTCACCTGGAACCATTTACACTGAAACACGGCTTCTCCATGTGATGTGGGCTCTTTCCAACATGCTCTCACAGGAGTTTACTGAAGCAGATTATTTTTATTCTTTCATTGGGAATTGTTTGTTGGATATCTGTTTCCTATAATCTCAGGTGCTATGAAAACAAAGACACATGAAGCAACAATTTTGCCCACATGAAGATGGCTACCTAGTTACAAGGACGAGGAAGCACATCTATCATACAAACTGTGATACATGATCTGATAGAGAAATATTCAATGTTCTATTGGGATATATTTTAGATACTAAAAAAAAAGTCAATTGCAAGCTGGGCATGCTGTGGCGCACCTGAGATCCTGGCACTTTAGGGAGGCTGAGGGAGGAGGATCTCAAGTTTGATCTCAGACTGGGCAATTTGGAAAAGTCTTGTGGTTCGGAGCTGAAGTGTTCCCAACAATTCTCGTGTATTCAATGGGGGACTTTTAGAAAGTGATATCACCAGCACTATTAGGAGGTAGACCTGAATGTTACAAGTGGGTTCTGGGGACATGACTTCAAGGATATATTCCTACTCCTGACTATTTCTTAAGTTCTGTGCTTCTTGGCTTCCCATGGTAAAGACCTGCATGTTACAAGTGGGTTCTGGGGACATGACTTCAAGGATATATTCCTACTCCTGACTATTTCTTAAGTTCTGTGCTTCTTGGCTTCCCATGGTAAACAGCTTTTCTCAATCTTTGCCATGCAGCCAAGGAATCATAACTTAATCCACTAAAATTATAAGTCAAAATAAACATCCTCTTTTGAGTTTTGGGTTTTGAGTATTTTGTTCCAACACTAGAAAAATAAATACAGATTAACTGTATCTCAAAATAAAACCTAAATAAAGTGCTAGTGATGTGTAGTCAGTGTGAAGACCCTGAGTCCCATCCCTAGCATGAGTTTCTTGCAAAAAGAATTATTATTATTATTATTATTATTATTATTATTATTATTAAGGCTACAATGTATTGTTCAAGTTTCCCACCCGAACTAATTATCTCGTCAACTATGGGTCATATTGTCAAACAATGCTCAGCTGTCAAGCCTTCCAGAACTTGCCACCTATGATATTTAATCATGATTGTCAGATTCACTGGTTTAAGAGACATCTAAACAAGGCACATTTCCAAGGGTACATGTGGGGAAATTTTCAGTGGAATCGGCGTGAGTGTGGATGGTATTACTTAACAGACTGTAGTCATACAGAATGAAAAAGAAAGCAGGAGGAAATCAGCCTGCGTTTGAAAGATTTCCATTCTCTGTGAGAGGGCAGACGTTTGTCCACTGCCATTGATTCTAGCGTCTTTAGCCTTGCGAGGGAGACTCACACCAGAGACCCTCCAGGGAGCTTCCCGACCTTGAGCCTTGGCCTAGCACCACATCCTTGGTTCCTTTCATCCATTTTGTGGCTTGTAGCTTCTTGAATTAAACAGCTGCTGGGTCTTCTGGTCCTCCATCATCAAGTCAGCAGTTGTGCACTATCTTGCTTCAGATTCTATTATCTTACCTAATAAATTCCCTTGCTTGATTTTTCTATTGATTCCCCTAGTGAACTTTAAGCAATATACTCCCCTGAAGATTGACCCTGCCTGGGAGGTTCAGTGCCTTTCCTGGGCAGCTCATGCTCATGGGATTGTTTAATTTTGCCCAGAGATATCCACTTTAAAATCCCCCCTGGATTCCCCTCAGAGACACTTTCCGAGATTTCTCCAACCACCTGCACCCTTCCCTATTCTTCCAAGGGGTCAATCCTAAAACTACTCACTAATAAACCTCCAATATTAATCTTTATCAGTAGATCTACCCTCCCGGAAACATGTGATGATCGTAAATTTAAAAAGGGAAATATGTATTATTCAGCCACCTTCAAACATTGTGCCTTTCATAGCCATGTTCATCATTGTAAGATTCAGAATGGCCTACTTCAAAAAAAAAATAATAAGATTCTTGTATCTATCAAATTATTTTGTATAGCATTTGAAACCTTTTATGGTCTGGCTCTCTCCTGTCAGTCCCTGCATTTCCAGTTATTGAATCTTTCACTATACAAACTTATACAATGAACTGCGGAGTCTTTCTCCCACCTCCATACATGCAGTCATGCAGTTCCTGTGACCTGATTCATCTGAGAGATCAAACCATGCTCCCGTCTAAGATTCAATCCAGAGCCTCTTCACATATCAGGCTTGTATGCAGCTGTACTTTCCCCACCGCTGAGCTAAAAAAGGTTACTCTCTTTCCTCTGAACATTCATTGCATTTTCTCTGCTCTTTCCTTTTGTGAATTTCTGTTGCCCAGTAAACACAATGACTATTCTAAAGCATAAAATCTTGATTTTTTTCATGCTAAATGGAATAAAGGGAATGTCACAAAGATGTAAAAGAGATAAGAAAAAATACAGGGAGGAAAGTTGGATGGATAATGGAATTATAGAGAATAAAAAGGAAAGAGAAAGGCCAGGAAAGAATAAGAGATAATAAGATATAAGAGACCAGTCAGCATAAAAGAAGAAATGGGAGGTCTTTGCCTACCAAAGGAACTGGAAGGAAGTCAGAGTGATCTACATTTTTTCCCTTCATATCGGTAGTACTTTATGACAGTTTCATTGAAGTTAAATAATAAAGATCATCTTCATTTTGTACTTTGGCCAGGACAGTAACGAAATGGCAGCAGGCTTTAGAAGTGAACTTCGGTTCTCACTTCAGCAGCACATATACTAAAATTAGAACTTTGAATATCCTCCCATTAATTAATATACTTTCATCCTTGAAACTGAAATTGTAGCCCTGTAAACCATTTTACTTCCTCTTGGGCTATTTCTGGCAATATTACAGGGTTCTGTGGAGCTAACGAAAGAATTCAGAAAGAAGAGCCAAGGGCTTAAGAAACAGTTCTTTACGGATGTTCTAGAGAATCAGAGACAGCTCATTGTGGGTGTTGGTAGATCTGGACAAAACACATGTTGCGCTTGACTCCTCCATGACCTGAGCACCGGGGAGGACCATGTCAGTCTTGTCCAGAAGTAGCTGTACTCAGAAAACTTGAGGGAAGTTTAATCTCAAATATTGCCACAATTTTCAACCAGAAACAGTTTATCAGGAACCAGTACAACATGAGTGTGGGTTTAGATGACAATGGATCTCTAGATTCCCTTGCCTATCCCAGTCAGAAGATGTTTGGGGTTTTTTTGTTTGTTTCTTTGTTGGTTAGTTTGTTTTGGTTTTGGTGGTACTGGGAGTCAAGTTCATGATCTTCACTCTTTACCTTGCTCAATTGCTCATTTTAATTTTTGACTTTGAGACAGGGCCTGTCTAAGTCATAAAGTTGCCCAGGCTGGGTTCATACTTGTGAGCCTTCTGCCTCTGCATCCCAGAGTTCTGGCGGAATCAAAACTTCAACATTTACTCCAGACAGGAAAAATCAATAGCCTGAGCCTGACTCTCACAGGGCTGTTGGGCCTTTATCTGAGTTTATCTGGCTTTTTTTTTTTTTTTTAAGATCCAGAGAGAGAAACTTTCCATGTAATCAGTTTTGAACTTGAACTCTAGCCAGGGGTAACTTTATGGTTCTAAGTAACTTAGGCAACACATCAACTATTATTTTATACTATTTCCAAAGTTAAAACAGTGCATCCAGCCAACAATTACCAAGATAACCTTACAAGAAGAATAATATGTGTCTTATTCTCTTCTTGTGAACTATTCTTTTGCCTGATCTTAAATTCCTCTAGTTTCAGCCTCATGTTTTTCAGAATTAAATTCTGATCATCCTCACTGATTGACGATGCTGCAAGAAGTCATCTTGTCAAAACCTTGAGAATCCGTGGTTTTTATATTCGTTCATTTTATCAGGAGCCGTTATCCAGGCTACTGGTCAAAATGTTCTGGAGATGTTGTACTGTGTCCATAAAGGATCCTCAGCAAATTGTCATTGGCTAGCAGTCCACTCAAGCATCATGCCTTCCCATCACTCCCTTCCCAAAAGGAGTAGCACAAGTGATTCAGGGCTCATGGCTGTGGGGCAGCTGATGCTTTTAAATTTGACTGGATGTTGGGTTTTTTATCATTGTAGTATCCACAAAAGCTCGTGTCATTTTTGTTTGCCCAGAGACTGAGGTAGAACAAAAGTAATATAGAATTGTTCTCCAGTCAATTAGAATTTGAGACTCAGTTCTACCATTTCTTCTACATATTATACTTTTTTTTTAAGCTGTAAGTGTTATGCCTGTATTTGCTAACCTACAAAATGGAAGTATAAAATTCAGAACATTAAACTCATTAATTTTTTATCATGGTTTGAAAAAGTAAATGCAACATATGTCATAAAATGGTTTTTCAAATAATTTGAAATAGTTATACAAACTTTTGCATGAAATAAATAAATTAGTTCTACAAATTTAGAAGCTCTCTTTCAGGACCAGCATAACCTAACCTCACTAAATTACCAGGGTCAATTCCAAAGGAAAAAGTTACATTTTCTTTTCTATTTCAGGATATCATTTGTTTTTTGCTTTTTCCTTTGGGAGACTTGCCAAGACCAAACAGATGGTGTTTGTTAAAAAAGAAAAGGTAATTTAATAAAGCTAAACTCATGTCGTTTATAACCCATTTTAAAAGCTCAAGCATAAACTTTATTATTCTCACCCAGTGGCATCAGGCCACTGATGCACCAGAAAGGTCAACTGAAAAGGACTTGTACTTTCATGACCTCTTCTCAAGACCACCTCCTGACTGTATTTAATGAGGCCTTTCTCAATACAGAAAAAGTTAATCAGGAAAAAATTTCTGACTGAATTACAATATTAAAAATGAAGTAGTTGATTTAACATCAAAGATGAAATATATTTCAAATGGAATGTCAGAACTTTAAAGAAATCCTGTGTTACAAACACCTAAATTCTGACGTGTCTCAATAATTTCTAACCAAGCAATAATGTTTCTTCCCTTTTTTAAGTATGTTAATTTGTTAATGAAACCTCCTTAAGTGGGAACAAGAGGATTGTTTTGTGTTAAAAGTCTCTGGTCCTTGGTTGTTTTATGAACTCTCCACCTACCATTTTGTTCCTGATAACCAGGATGACTTCCTGAAATGCGCTCAGAAAGCTTTGCCTCTTTGTAACAATGAAAGCCTGGCCAGCTGGGTGTAGAAAGGCCTTCAAGGAGGAGCTAAGTGTTGTAGGAGTTGCCAGGCTGTGCCTACAAGCAAGCCTCCCAACGTTCCCTTCCACAGCTCAAAGTAACAGAACTGTGACATGCACAATTTCATCGAGCAGATGGTGGCAGAGAAAGAACATTTAGGTGATAGCCATTTTAAATAGATTTTTTTCTTTGAATAATTGTGAGAAAGGTACATGTTAAAGGTGATGTGATTTGCCTAAACATGTGCGAATTTAAATTTCCACCTTTCTTTTTACTTCTCAGAAAAATAAAAAAGTAACTAACATTAATTTGTACAGATATTTAACATATGGCAAGCATAATATAATGCTCTTAATCTCTCTGTTGTGTGTGCATGTGTGTATACATGCACAAAAATACGTTGCACACATATAAAATATTCATGCATTTCAACATAAATTATGTTTGTGCATATAATGTAGATGTGCATATATGCACAATTTTACATCTCAAAAAGTTTTCCCTGAAAGAGGTAATATTTTACCAATTTTTATTTCAGTATCTTCACTGGATGGTTAAGGGATATAATAAATCATCGCCTTTATTTTCAGGAACAGAGATAGATTTAAGGTAGAAGAGTAAAAAAAAAAAAAGAAAAGCTTTCTTGTAAAATGCATGTGAATCTCAGAATTGACTTAATGACTTACTATTTGTACGCTCCTTTGATGTTCTATGGCCTCAATCTTAAACAAACAAATAAATAAATAAATCTGAATACACCTTTTCTAATTTGTTAAAGCACAGGGTGAGTAATGGAAGCGTGAGTTGAAGAAAACAAACCACTAGAAAGATATGTGGAGCTGTCAGTAATTCATCAGAGCTGGCCTATTTTAGCACCTAATAATTTTTTTCTCTGCTCCTTCTTTAGAAGAGAACAAATCAGAACGCCAATGCAGTAAATTCTCACAGGGGAAACCATAATTCTATTGATGTGCTTCAAGATGGCTTTTTGTTTTCAATTCTGCAAAAGCAGATCAATAAAACTAATGCAGGTTCTCTCCTCAGATTTTGCTTCTGCATTCGTAGTTAGGAGACTTGATAACGCTAGTTTAACTGATTCGGCTCTGGCAGGCATGAGAGAAGCTTTTGCAGTCCAGTAGAACATAAGAATGCAACAGAAATAGCAGCAGGGTTGTTGACAGCCTGATTGTCTATCTAAGCCTGTGAGCGTTTGAGGTAAGCTACCTGGGTTGCCTCACTTACTTCAAATGTTAATTGCATAGAAGAGATAAGATAATTAAATGAGATTGTTCCAGTAAAAATCTCTTGGAAGTCCTAAGGAATTTTAAGTGTTCAATAAAGGCTAACTTACTTTTTGTGCTACAGAGTAACTCTGACATTCTTACTCTCTGGGTGTGTTTCCTAAGTCACCCAAAAACATTTAAAAATGATGTCAGCCGGAGAAACATAGCTGGTGCCCATGACTTACTTGAGGAAGTGTATTTGAAGGTAGCTTGGGAGAGAAATGTGGAAGAAGTCGGGTCTGGAAAGGCTTTTAACAACTCATGTCTTTCTTTTAATTTACTACTCTCCTAAGAGCTGACAGAATGGGAAATATAATACACAAGTTGCTTGGGCTGAAAAGGCCTAAGGGACATGTTAAAGCACTTAGGACTGAGACACTGACAACATTATATTCTAATGCTCATTTACATTACACTTGTTTTCCTCAAAACAATTCCTGTTTTAGCACCCAGACAGTCGGTCATTTCCTAGGTTATTTTCAAAAGTCTCTGGAATGGACCCATACCTTCTTTGACTGCATACCAATAAGGATTCTCTTGAGTAACAGCTCTGATCCCATCACCTACTACCTGTAAGGCCTTCAGTAAATAACCTCTTGACTCTGCCTATAACTGACCATTGGACTTATGTCTTTCTCTGTAAAACAAACCAACAGATATCACCTGCTTTTAGAGTTTTAGAAAGATTTAAAAAAATATCTCAGGCAAAGCGTTTGACACATGAGAATTGTATACTAAGTTATAGTACTACAAATACTCCTTTTTCTTCATTCTGTGTCATTATTTCTGTTTTTCTTCATTGACTGATTTTTAATGAGCCTATGCTAAAATATTTTCAGCTTTCCTTATTCTACATTCCTAAAATCTTTCTATTCTCTACAATAGAGTCAAGCTTTTTAAAAATATCAAGACATGAGACATCATTTCATTGTTATGTTGGAGCATCTTCCTTAATATTTGTTAGCTGACAGTGTTCACTGTATATTTAAAAGGATGATTTTCATGTTTTTTTTGTTTTTTTTGTTTTGTTTTGTTTTGTTTTGTTTTGTTTTTTGGTTTTGAACTCATCTCCAACAGCCTGCAGTTTAAATAGGCTTTATAGCCTTATATGAAGTTTCTAACTAGAGATATTGGCACTAAGAAGATGTTGGAGGGAATATGCTTGCCACCAAAGATTATAGTCAAATTCACAAGTCAAATGCTTTCATCAACATGGATAAACATAAAAATACTAGTATTAAATTTTGCAAGATTTTTTTAAATAACAAACTCTTTTCATTATAAAGAGTCAAAAGCTACTGTGATATATTCATTGCATTTACCTGATATAATTATTTTCCTTGAAATTGATGATTTTAAGTTATTTTTAAAAAGGCGTTTAACTTTGGTTAATTTTAAAAAAGATTTCTCCATAGCCACCAATATCTTAATAGTTGATACATTCATCCAAAGCTTCCACTTAAAACTTGATATCATTTCCCAGACAAGAGCCTCATTGTGTAACTAGGCAACTGTATCAGAAGAGGAAATTGATAGAGCAGAAAAAAAACTTGCTGATAACAAACATCACTTTTTAAAAACTAATAGACTTTTATAAGAGAAGTTTTAGGGATTTGGTAAAACTAAACAGAAAATGCAATCTCCATTTAAGCATACAGTAGCTTTACATACATGTGATACAAACTAGGGTTGGGAATTTTAATACACGTCCTAAATCAGTATTTTCTTTAACACGAGAAGCAATGTATAGCAATATCTACAGAGGAAATTAGAGTTATAAATTGAAATTTTGTGCATTTACTAAATTGGATGCCTATCTTTTAGGTCTTAACTTTGTTTAATGTCTATAGGAGAGAAAAAAGGAAAACAAGTTTTTGAGAATATCTTTTCTGGATTAAAACAAAGAAATAAGCATCATGAACTATTTATAGATATGATTTTATTCATATTCAGTTACTTTGGCAAATCTAAGAGACGAGTCTTTTTTTAAACCGTAAAGACAGTGACAACTGGAAAGGAGTTGTAAAAACTTGAATATATGTACTTGCAACATTTCTTTTCAGATTTGATAACAAACACACCTTGAGTTTTTTATCACATCTATTTCTAAAAGCAATATGCAAATAGGCACGTCTCCTTATTAGAAATTCAAAAGTTAGCACTGTTGTGTCACATCTCAATCATCACTGCAAGTAGCAACTATGTTATTGATTTTACACCTATATTTAAATAAGATCAAATTTTAATCAGTTAGTACTTTATCTTTTTTATTCCTTTCAGTGGATGATGTAAAACTATCTCATTACAGAGAAAAATCCCTCTGAGACCTTGAATTTTCACATTGGTTTCCCATTTATCACAAAAAGAAAAATGTGTCTCGGTAAGTAAGGCGTTTTGGCTTAAATTTCTTACATATGATAGATACTATCTCAGCAAGGTGTGAATACATTTTAAATCATCCTTGGAGGTGTAGAATAACTGTCTATTACAGCACAGAAGGCATTTTTATAATGGTTTATCTCATGTTTCAGGTTAAGAACTTCACAGTGTCCCTTGGATGTGGATTTGTAGCTGAACTAGAGAGTTTTCTATCTAACATTAATTTCCTTGGCCTACAATTCTTGATTTTTCTATGATTTATGGGTATGTGCTCTCTCAAGAACACTTTTAAATCATTCTGATATTTCATTTATTTATTTTGCCCGTGTGTGTTCGTGCGTGTGTGAGTGAGATTACATGTATGGCTCTTTGGGTGTCATTTAAAATGTATTTAGGCATTATTTAAATGTTACATAATCAATCAAAATGTTAAAAATGCAATATTTATAAATACATACTTCCTTTTCAAGCAAAAACTAAGCATAATATGTATAAAACATGTATAAAAGAAGTATTCTGATGAACTTTTACAAACTGAAAGCCTCTATGTAACTATTACCACAGAAGCCCTCATCATGTTCCGCTCTGTGTCCTGTGCTGAATGCACTATCTGCAGAGAATTGCAATATTCATTCTTAGATTTTCAAGTGTAACCTTTTGTACATGTTTGGCATCTTTCTTTACAGCGTTGTACAAGTTTCATTTACATCCATGTATGTACTGTCAGGATCTAGCAATATTTAGAATGTTGTAGGTAAACAGAACATCCTTTTGACAGAGGAGTCAATCTTTAGTTGACTCCTATGTTTATCACACACCGTGTTCTGTAAGTGCGAATATCAAGACTGAACCTAAAAACTAGCGGTGGTCACAGGATAGATTTTACAAACCAGAATATCATTGGCACGTTATTCCATAGTAGGTGATTTCACCTAATTATCTCCACAACACTCTACTTCAGAAACGGGTGCAGACTATTGTTAAAGAACAATCGTGTCTGGGCATTGGAAACCTGAGTCTGACCTCAGGCTCTACAGTGTTACCACATTACGTAAGACAAAGCATTGCTTCCCATTATATAAGGTTCTGAATCCAGAACACAATGAAGATCTTCCTATCATTGGGACAGGCTTGAGTTGCCACCTGTGTCATTGTCAACCTTGAAGTGGGCCTTGGGCACACGCCTCCTTCCTAGACTGTAGAAGTCTCTAAGGCTGAGAAAGTTTGCGGTCCACCTCAGGGGCCAGAACACAGTTTCCACCACACATTTCTCATTCTCGCAGCTATCATTAGGCCATTACTTACATAACTCCAGACCAATCCCCTTACCAGGCAAAGACCTGTTCCCTGAAAGGCCAGCCTTGAATTTTGCCTACAATTCAATCATCTGTGATATGGGCCCCTGAGACTGCAAGTCCTTGAAGCTATGAGGACTTGGCACAATGTAGGTTAGCACCAGCCTAGGGGACCAAGGCACCGTCTTCACCAACATTACTCCACTTCAGGCAGCATAATGTGGAAAAAGACACCATTTTTCTGAACATAAGATAGGGTAGTAGGCTGACTCAAGAGAGGTTAGTAAGTGGGGAATTTGGACCTAGAACTTGGTGTTAAGCTGATAAAACTTGGCACTGGGCAAAGGTTAGCCGCTTCCATCTCCAGATGTGCCCATAGACGGACCCCGTGTGATGGTCCGGTGGCAGGGGAAGATGCTAACGCCCTGTGCATCAGATCTCTATCCCAGCTGCATTGCCTTTGGCTGGTTGCAGAAGCCTTGGGCCATGAGTCTGTCTCAGCAGCAGTGGAGAGCCAGCAGCAGCTTGAGCCTGAGTCCTTTCCCAGTATTGTTCTGATCTTGTTGACTTGTGGGTTCAAAGCGGTACATACCTTGGCAGTGCTGGGAGCCACCGTTACAGCAGAGAAGACTGGACCCTTCCGACTACGATAATTGTTCAAAGCAGAATCTCACATTCTGTGACCACTGACTGTGGATTAGAAATCTGTGCCATCCTGGCTTCCAAGATCCTTGTGGGGATGAACTAGTTTTTCTAGGGGTGGTTTAAGTTTTACTGTGAACATCCTACTAACTAGGGATATGGTACAAACTTCAGATTAACATGCCCTCTAGTGACGAAGCAGTAACAACACCTAAGTCCAGACTCTGGAAAATGTGGGCTTCAGCACCGCTTAGTGCTGGAACAAAGGAAGTGATTGTAAACTCAGAACAGACTGCCCATCTATAATCAGAGGTCAGACAGGTGGAAATAAAGCTGGATTAAGAAGGCTGGAATAAATACCTGATCTTTCAGTGCCCAGATGTTTTTCCATACTGACAAGCATTAAGAGCTTTCGGGAAATTGTTATGCCCCTTAATAGTCAAAATAAATTGTTAAAAAAAACAACCAGATAATAGTCAGTATGACAGAGCTCTCAGATGGAAAATTTAAAACAGATGTGTTAAGGAAACACAACAAGTTTTAAGAAACATGGAAAAAATAATTCACTACCCTAGCAGAGAAACAGATAGATGGAGGTAAATTAAAAACATCCCACAGAAAACTTTGGCTGATCAATACCATAAGTACAATTAAAACATTATAGAAGACAAAATATACCAAGTAGAAGAACATACTAGTGAGCTCAAAGATAGACTTCAATACACTGTTGGAAGAGAAAACAAGGAATGAAGAAAGCTAGCGGGAAATCAGTGATAGTACCAAAAGAGCCTATGTTTGAATTATTGAAGTTTAAGAGAGATTTAAGAATGCCAAAGTGAGAGAAAACTTCCTGAAGAAATAATAACAAGCCCAACCCTGTGGTACAAGCCTGTCTTTCCCCCACTCAGGGTGGCCAAGGTAGGAAGATGGCAAGTTCCAGCTCAGTCTGGGCAATTTAGCGCTTTGGTCAGATGCTGTCTCAAAGACAAGTAAATGTGAGTTTACAGTGTAACCCTGGGCTTGTAACCCTGTCCCACAGAGAAAAGAAAAGAGAAGGGAGAGGAGAGAAATGAAGAAAAGAGGAGAGGAGAGGGGAGGGGAAAGAATAGAACAGAAAAGGAAGAACAATAAGGAAATTTCTCAAACCAAGGGAAGAATAAACATCTAGGCACAAAAAGTCAAAGGTCACCAGCCGAACAACTCAATCTCGCCTATCAAAAGACACCTTATAATCAAGATTTTAAAAAAATAAGAGGAGATTATCAAGGTTTTAAGAAAAATGGAACAAACACTACATAAGAGGGTGGTGGATGTATGTAATCTCAGTACTCTGGAGGCTGAGATAGGAGGAACACACCTGCCAGCACAGCCTGGCCAACTTAGTGAGACCTTGTCTCAAAAAGAAATAAAATGAAAATCATTTGAAATCAGAAGGGGAACTAGATCAGTGTGAAAGTCCTGGGTTGAATCCCTGATATATCTGTCATTCCATTTTCGTTGTTTGGCTGTGAATTTCGTGTTCTTGACAATTATCACAAGCATATCCAACACACTTACCAATGTCTATTCTTGGTTAAAGAAAAATTCTTACACCTAGGATGAGCACTGAATTGGGTTAAAATTCACTGCTAATAAAGAATGAAAGAAGTCATGACCTGTCCTGCATTTCTTCTGAAATTTGCTGACATTTAGCATCACTGATAGGTTAAATGAAGAGTAAAGATACTGCCTCTAGACAGACTTTGTTACAATACGCCTGCTTCTGTTACCCTAAGAAGTACCTTCTACACTGATGTGCTATCATATTACTATGATTCTCTAATATTTATTCCATCTAATTATCAGTTTATTAATTAGAGTGAAGTAAAGCCCTGAAAAACGCAGTACAAATGTCATTTCATTTATTGCTACTTAAAGGCAAAGGTCATTTCCAAGTAATGCGTGATAATTCCTGCAGAAGTCTATGCGGTAGGAGCGCTGCTTAGTCCATTCAGGCAGCTACAAAAAATCATATACGAGGCAGCTTATAAACAACAGAAATTGATTTTTCATGGTTTTTGAGGCTTACAAGTTTAAGGTCAGCTTTTGGCATCTCATAGTGCCCGTTTCCCTAATTCACAGGAGGTGACGTCACTGCATCCTCCCACGGAGAAAGGGCCGAGCTACCTCACCGGCTTCTCCTCTGTAAGGATACAATCCTATTCTCCTTGGTCATGACCTAATTAATCTCCCAAAATCCTGATGTCCTAGTACCATAACCTTGGAGTTACTATTGCCATGTATGAACTTGAGAGACAGACATTTAGACTGCAGCACTTGCAGGGAAGTATCAAAAATGATGGGGCCACTCAGTAAAAATGTAGACAAGTCAAGTCAAACTGTAGCTGGGGTCAAGGGGACCACCAAAGAAATTGAAGAAAAGTTATTGCCATAGAGTGGGAGTTTCCATTAATAGAACATAATCCTCACTTCCTCTCAAAAATAAATTCTATGACTTTGGGGGATAGGAAACAAATATACTTACAATTGTTGTTGCATAAAGAATAAAAAAAGAAACAGATAAGGAGAAAGAAGAAGAGACATGGGAAGACAGAAAGGAGGAAAAACAAATGAGAAGAATATTTTATCATTTTCTTTTCTAGGAAGTAGTGATAGCCTAGATGAGCTGGCTATTAATATGCCCACTGACTAATTAGAATCTCACAAATATTTATCAGCAATAGCTTGAGGACTACCAAATCCCGCCTTTAACCTGGTGTAACCCTGAGTGAAATATCTGAGCTGACTTTGACCCTGACCTTCTGAAGTTATTTATCTATGTTCAAACATAAACCTTGCAAAGTATCATGCAAAACATCGGTCTCATTGTGTTCCCTACAATATTTTCTCCCTAACTATCCTGAGCTAATTCAGTGAATGGTGTCTATAATCTTAAATATTTATTTGGAAGACAACTATATGTAGTTACCATAAAGCATTTTTAACTATGAAAAATTACTCTTCATCTGTAATTTAGAGCAAATGTTATCAATTTTCTGTTGATGCGACTTGTCAGTTTTTAAAAATAGGCTCGTGAAACTAAAACATTAGGTTGAATTAAATTATGGACATAAATAGTCTGTAGCTAACTTGGTGCATACTAGAGGTGTTCAAAACATATGGTAATAACTGGAGGAATAGCACAGCAGTGAAAATGCTTGCCTAACAGGAGCAAGGCCCTGAGTTCAGGTTTCCAGACACCACACATGCTGGACATGGTGGTGCATGCCTGTAATCACCAAGGCAGGAGGGTTGCCTTGAGTTCGAGGTCAGCCTGGGCTGCATAGTTCAAGAGCAACCTGCAATACAGAGCTAGTTTTTGCTTCAAAAAAGTGAATGTTCAAAATGAAAAAGAAAAGATATTATAGTAAGAGACACATTACAATTAATCTTTTTCAAAGTATTGTCCCCTACATAAAAGCAAATATTATGTTGTCCCTGCTACTTTCTAAAGCACTTCTGGAAGTTTTCATGAGGCATCATCAAAAGGAGAGAGGCTGCAGCTGCCACTCTCCACCCAAGGGGAAGAAGGGTCCTAAAAACATCACAGCACATCCTTGTCTGCCTTAGTCACCAGACCAGGCACCGTGTGATATCTGGTTTGGTCAAAATAGCAGTGAAAAATAAATATTTTGAATCTGGATATCAAGGCCAGGCTTCCACAACAGTGTAACTAAAGGTGTTCTCAGAGGGCGCTTCCAGAGCTGCTTCAGAAAGTGCAAGAAGGATGTGAGTCACATTCTCCCAACACAAAAGCCTGGTATGGCGGCATGTGCCCATAATCCCAGCACTTAGGAGGCTGAGGCAGGAGGATTGCGATGAGTCTGAGCCTAACCCCAGCTACATAGCGAATTCAGAACCGACCTGCTCTACAGATTGAGATCCAACCTCAAAAAATTCCTTGCTTATATACCATGCTGCCCACTTGCCTTTCCCAACGAAAGTCCCTCATTTGAAGTGTCCCTTCTACTGCCACCATCCTCACTTCCATCCTCTGCATGACAACTATTTTTTTCTTTTACAATTTATCAGAAATCATCCCCTTGCAATGATTTCTTTTTACTTCCCCATTTACTTTCTTGTGTTCCTAATGTGCAGACGTTTTGTATCTTTTGTATCACTGGACACCTGGCACAAAGCCCGAATTAGGGAGGCGCCTAAAAATACTTCTTGAATGAATAGTTATTTTTTTCTGTGTTAGAAATGAATACTTAATATATTAGAGATATCAGTAAACTTCGCCTGTCTGTCCTGAATAGCAATTCCAGCAGAGATTTCTGTTGCCCATGTTGGCTTAAATTCTGAACAAAAATTTATATAAAAATCCTCAGCTTTGACAGACTGCAGATGTTACTACCAGAAGCCAGCAGCTCATCTTTATGGGCTCTTCTCAATTCTAACTGCTTTTCATTATGTATTCTCTCTCTTTGAAGAATCTCCTTCATTTAAACTGCAAGCATATCCAACCTTCTGTCATGCATCGCAGGATGTATGGCACACTATTCCAAGGCCTGTGGCTAATAAGGTAGATGAGCGAATGTCCCTTCCTCCTCGATGTGCTGTTTCAAAGATTTCTAAGGATAATTTAACCTAATACTCCATAAGAGGTTGGAATATTTGCCAACAGTTCTGTTTTCTGGAAGAGAATTATAAGTTTTAGAACACAGCATTGCATCAATTACTTATAATTAGTCTTTGGCATTCAAAACCAGATAATTTTAGTCTGACTATGACTTTGAACAGCCTTCTGCTATCTGTAATCTTTCCTCAAAAATCCTTTATATCATTTGATGGCTCTTTCCAGAGGAATCTGGACACCTTTTGTCCCTACATGATATCACAATGACTTGTTGCATGATAGCATTGTTATGTTGATCATATCTACTGAGAAAAATGTAGCATAAACTCTGGACTAGTAGGTAAAATATTTATGTATTCAAAGAAGAGAAATACACATCACTAAATGTCAAGGGATTTCTACCTCACTGAAATCTCTAGTGGTGCGGTAGTATAGGATTTAATAAGATAGTCCTTCTAAACTGACGGGCAAATTGTTGCCTCTGACTCCTGTGACAATCAAGAAAGAGATACAAGATTTAATGGGCCTCTGAACTTTGCAAGCTCTACATTCCTTAGTTCCTATCTTACTTACAGAGTAATCCCAAAAGTTGCAAGTTTTGGATAGTCTTCAACAGAAGGGTCTGTCAGCAAGCCCAGGCATTAGATAACTTGTTCTTTGACTTGACCCACATGATGTCACAGAAACAATGATGTTTGAAGTGGTAGGAATGTATCAGAATGCTATGTGTTGCCCATGCCTGGATCCTATTGGTAAATCACTATACAAACACTTAGGATTTTGAAGCAGATTTCAACCATCTTTTGCAAAAGTAATTCTTCCTTTGAGAAACAGTTTTGGTCTCACTTTGGGCCTTGGTGGAGAATAAATGCCTAACCATGGGTCAGTGAGTTACAATGGGACTTGAACTTCCAAAGATGAACTGGATGTAAAGTTGGGCTTATACTACATCACTGGATCACCAAATGAAAGTAGTTTATACTTATCAGTTCTGGTTAAGCTACGCAGACAACAGTAAGTTACATGAAGAAATGGCCCCAGTGTTTGAGATTCGCACTTACAATCTCTCTCTCTCTCTCTCTCTCTCTCTCTCTCTCTCCTTTCTCCCTTCCCTGTATTTCTCTCTCTGAGTCCTTTGCCTCATGGGAAGTGCCTGGCAATAAGCAGGCAGAGAAAAATACTGGGACCGTATTTTTTTGTTATTCTCTACAATATACATGATCGGAAAGTGACCAGACATAGTAACCTCTTTCTGAAACAACTACAAAGGACAATGGCCAAGGAAAGTCTCCATTGATTACAGAATTTCCAACACTACATCTGTATTTTTACTTTTCTAAAAAGGAAAAATGGCCACATGTGTGATTTTTACTGAATCTCAGGCTGTGTCCAATGATTTGGATGGAATGAACATGACTGGAAAATTAGTGACAAAAAATTCAGAAGAAAGTTATGCAGCAACACCTCCCAAAATGCATAAGAAAACTGGTGATGTTTATATCTTATAAGAACCTCAGCAGAGAAGGATTTTAATAGGCCAGTGGATAGGATGACCGATTCTGTTGGCACCGGCTGCCTTCTCTGTCCAACGGGCCCTGCCTTTACTCATGAACAAGATGCTACAAACAGGCCCTGCATCCACTCAGCAATATGGCTTCCAGTCTTCGAAGTCAACCTACTAAATGCCCACTGTTCAACATTAGAAACCAGCACCAAAGCCCTGACACTCTTTTATACCCAGGGTGATCAGCCAGCTCCCTGGTTGCAAGTTGATTATATTGGAACATTTCCATCACAAAATGCAAGGCATCTTCTTACTGGGATGGATACTGTAGATATGTGCTTGCCAAGTTTGCCTGCAATGCTGCTGCCAAAATGAAAAAGGAGAGGAGGGATTTACTGTGCTCACTGGGATAATTGGTCCTGGATATCAAGGAGAAGTTGAACTTCTAATCTACAAGAAGAGTGAAGAAAACCATCCCTGGGATGCCTGAGGTCCCTTTAAGTGTATCTTAGTGGTGTCACCTCCTGAATGACCAGAAAAGGTAGCCTCAATGGTGATTAAGAGTCAATCTTCAGAAATTGTGGATAAGATTTGTATATACAACAAGGGTCACTGAGGTTGCAGAGACAATTTATGATACTCACCAGCTGATCTTGAAATTGAGTGGTTAGTCTAGATTACTCAGACAGACTCAAAGTAGTCACAAGACCCTTAGAAGTATATCAGAGAATTGGAAGGAGGAGTCAGGCAGCATAGGATGAAACAACTTCACTGATTTTGAAGACAGAGGATAGAAATTACAAGCCATGTAAAGCAGGTAGCTTTCCTTACAAATGGAGTCTCTTCAAGAACTTCCATAAAAGTTCAATCAAACAATGCAATCTTTGATATTTTTTAAATAGTACTGATAATTTAACCCAGGGCCTTTGCACTGAGTTACATGCTTAGCTCTCTTTTTGTTGATAGTGTCTCAACCAATCACTCAGCTTCCCTGGCTAGGCACCAATCTGTGGTCCTTCTGCCTCCGCAGTGCTGGGATCCCTGCCTCCCCAGATTTTATATGGAAGCATAAAGATACGTTTATGACTGGCATAAGAATCCTCACCACCTCCTTCAATTGGGCGGGCCAGTCGCAAAGCCAGACCAGATTTAAGAGGAGGGCTAATCTATTCCATCCGGTCTCTTGGTGAGAGGATTTGGCAAGCTGCATACAAAAGCTGGGAGGTGGGTGTCCCTCAAACAGAAGAGTAATTCCAGTACGTTTTGCAAATTGCTGATCACAACTAGCAACCGCTGTGGGTGAGAATGTTAGTATATTACAACATTATCAGAATTATAAATCTGCAGGATCCCCAGCTCTAGAGAGGATGAGGCAGAAGAATTGCTGTGAGTTCAAGACTATCGTGCAAGACATAGTAAGTTCAGGACCAGCCTGGACTACAAAGTGAGACCCTATTTCCAAACAACAACAACAAAAAAAGTTATATTCAAATACTGTATGTTGATTTGTTTCATTTGCTTATGCTTGATAATAAACATTTTGACAGTTTTGTAAACCACCGTTTGTAGCATTCTAATTGTCTTTGGAGAATAGGGATGGCTCTCACATTACTTTAGTTTTCTTTGTTTACATATGTTCACAGGCATATATGAAGGACAAACCCAGAATCACTTCCCAAACCCTCACTGCCCACTTAACAGGCTTAGATCCAGTGATTTTTTTCAAGCCATGTGACGGTCACTTTCAGCCTCAGGGAAGGCCGCAGGGGCAGCAGAAAAGCCTAGATTCTAGCCCTTTGCATTCAAGAACGTATTCTCTCACCTACATGTACCCTTAGCTCCAAGGCTGCATGAAAATCCTTGAGAACCACCTGGAACGAACTAAGCAAATGATCTCCTGCTCTCAGCATTGTGGACGAGGTCACAGTTTTATGTCCACCTACAAACTGAAGGAACGAATCAAGATCCCAAGTTCTCTGTTTGCTGCCTCCCACAAGCTTCATTAGTAATGGAAATTGTTACTCACCCCCCCACCCCCCGTGTATTGTTTATTTTCCTGCTTGAATTCAAACTTTAGCCAGCAGCTAGGGAAACAAGATTATTTGAAGTATGTGGCAAAAATTTCATATGCTGCATCTTGATTTATCGAGTAGCATAAACTCTGAATTATACACCTCCCACTTACTCTAAATTGAACGGCCCACGTCTTTGTGGGGCTGCCCACAAGGTGTCTAATGAGTTATATGCCAGTGCTTATTTAACAAGAAAAGAAACCAAACGGAGCGTAGCTGAAACCCAGGTACATTTTGTTTTTGTTTCAGAGAGCTGTCAGATATTTCAGTCCAATCTTAAAGTTGTTGCTTCCCTTTATTGCAAGTCGACTTCAGAATTTTAGTTACTTCTTGCTACAAAAGGTTTCAGTTTCCAGGGTGGCAGGAAGAATCAAGATCGATGGTTGCTGGGTCTGGTTGGTCATACCAATTTGTACTGCAATCTAGGGTGCCGCGGTCTCTGAGATTTGAGTTGAAATGTGAGCCGTGCAGCGTTAGAGGGAAGATGTGGACTGCATACAGCTGGAGATCAGTGTTACTAGCTTATTCACAGTGAGGCGTCCACCAGGCTGTGCAGACAGGTTATAGAAAGAGAAGGGATGGCATGACAGAAAAAGAAACGAGAGGGAAGAAAGGACAGAGGGCTAGAGACAGGGAAAAGGAGAGAAGAGAGAAGTGAGGGAGGAAAGGGTATGATACAGTACGTCTTCTTACAATAGCAAAACTATAGCTAAATCTTCTAGAAAACAGGCCATGATGCAAATGTAGAAAACAGTTGATTTAACACAAAAATAACATGATTGACAATGTGTATAGAATAATATTATTTTTGATGAAATATACTTAGAATTAATCTGTACTATATTTGAAATAAAATCTTTTATACATTTTTAAAAGCCCAAAGAGTTAGAAAAGTTCACTGGTTTTTCTAATGCACCCATTGTCCAACTTGCAATGACTAGTTTCTTGCTTATCCTCTGAGACAATTTTTAGAGCATGTTACTTTATTCATGTGGTTATCTTTTAATTGTTTATTTTCTCATCCTGTGAGAGAATAAGGAAAAGGAAACCTTTTCTTTGGAGCATAGGAAAAAAAAATCCACAGCTGATTTTACAAACACGGAGCTTGACAATTGCATCATGGATGTATGGAACCGAGGGCAGTTACTGAGGAGAATGGTGTTTGTAGGATGCTAGAATTTCCTTGTTAACAAAGCTCGAACGCGCCTTTCGGGTTGCTGGTTTATTTTAAAAGGCACTTATTTCCAAAGACAATATTCTCTTTCAAGTTGGGAATTGATTTCAGTTCAGTTAGTGAATGGGAATCCTAAAGTGATTAATATAATAATTTTTTAGAATGTAATATTTAACTCATATTGGAATAATAGAAGATTTTATATGTTGTGCACAGAGTATCTTTTATATGGGATAGCACTGGCTTTAGATACATAAGATCAGAATTAACATGCACATTTAAATTTAAATTTACACTATGTGTTTAGAAAACTTTTGTTCTATCTAAAACAACCTTATAACACCCTCTGACTTTTTCCCGAGGTTAGGTTTGCCCTGGAGTAGTAAAGGGAGATGACAGAAGACCCTAAAATGGTAAAGAAAGTGATAAATACCTTTCATCCAAATCAGAACTGTCTTTCCTGTTTGCTCAGTTATAAAGAGAAACATTTGGGGTCTGTTTACACACACACACACACAAACATACACACATTCAGATACAATCACAATTGTCTTTTGATTCAAGAGATGACAATAGGAAGGGACATAGGAAAAGGGTACTAATTTTGGTAGAGAACAGTAGTTGTAGGTCAGTCACTCACGATTAAATAACCATCAAAGCCACCAACTCTGCGTTATCCTGCATTCTGCTTGTGTCGTCATTATTCTGGACCTTCTATGCTCAAAGAGTTTCACCACCTAATTTGAGGATGCTAAAGGTTGACTAGGGACTTTAGAGCCCCAATTAATCTAAAAAAAGGTGACCGCAATAGGCATTTTAACTAAACCTTGACCAGCATCAAAACAATACATAAAAATCACAAGTCTCTGACTTTTCCCATAGTGATAGATTTTTATAAACATTCAACATAAAATCGTATTTCAAAAATTGTGATGTTCGTGTTGCTCATGTTCTCCAGAGTAACAATGTCTCAATTGCTAAAACTCCAGGGACACTGGGCTTTAACAGTCTCTATTTTCTGTCTTACCAGCTTCTTTGGTATTTTTGGAAGAAAACATTTTACTAGAAACATTTTCTTATTTAATGCAGTCTTCAAACAAGAGTCCAAATGAGGCCAAATCAAAAAGTCTCCTTACAAGGAATCGCCATCTTCACCAAGCATTTCGAGTAGCTGAATGTATGTCGTGCTATTCTGACTTAGGTCTTTAGTTTGCATTAAGGCATTATATTGAATAAGTTGAATATGTCTGCTTCTACTATTAAATGATAACAAGAAGCTTAAAATAACAATCAGTTCAGTGAGGACTATCGGAGAAGTGCATGACAACTTTTAATAAAGGATTCTTTATCCTTGCTTTAGCTTTGATTTTGTTCTTTTGACCAAAAAATTACATCAGAAACCTTATATAGCAAAAGGCTGTGAAATGAGGTATCATGGTTTGGGGGATGCATTTCTTCATGTGTACATAATGTTGAAAGTTAGAAACACAAACTTCCAAAACCATACAATGATATAATCATTCTATCTGAAATCGTTTTTCTTTTGCAATTATTACAATGTTATTTAAAAATAATTTGCTTAAATTAAATCATTCTCTCCCACAATTTATGATTAATGGATGGTTTGCTTAGAGTGTTTTATCACTATAGATTGTACTATGTGGTGATATTTCATTCGATATTAGGACATTATCTTTTAATATAAAAAGGCTTATCCAAAACTCCACATGAGTGGGTGAAAGACATTACTCTCAAACATCCTGTAAGTCGTAATCATTACCTAGTGAGGCAAAGGAGTTTGTTGTTTTGAAAATGATTTCTAGATTTATATATTATTTCATTGCTTTCTGGCCATATGATATTAAAAGGATATGATGTCATGTAAGGCAAGAAAAAAAGAGAGTGGCTATGCTTTGGAAGGTCGACTTTACCTGAAACAAATTCTCACCTGAAAAATGCCACACGGGGCAGCAATAGGGCCCTGGGCAGTAGGTGGCAGGGCCACAAGGGGGCAGCAGATGGTGTGAAACTAATGAAAGAGGCTGGTGATGAAGATGGCATGATCGCAGGACTGAAGATTGTTCAAAGGAGAAAGAGAGGTTTCCAGAGTAGATAGGAGCAACAGAGGGAAGGAAGGGAAGGGGAGGGAAGGGAAGGGGGAAGGGAGAAGGGGGAAGGGAGAAGGGGGAGAGGTGAAGGAAAGGGTGGGAGAGAGGGAGGGAGGATTACTGGGAAGGGCAAAAGGACACATGAGTTAGTGTGTGTGTGTGTGTCTCTGTGTGTCTGTGTGTGCACATGTACAACTGTGTAGACTATAAAGAGCCAAGTTGCTTTGCTGTTCACAGTCAAAATGCATAGAAAAAGTTCCCAATTCTTTCCAACTCTATCACCAAAATGTATGCTCACCAGTGAACCACTTTTCTCATTCACACACACAAAGAGCTTTTATCTGTGCAGTTGTTTTTCTTACACGACTCATCTGTTCTCTTCTAAGTAATTAGCCTTCCATCACACCCCTGCCCCTGCGTCTCTGTGGCTCAATTCAGGAGCAGAGAGTTCGCTTCTCCAAATTCTGTTTGATTATTTTTTCTTTATTATTTTC
This sequence comes from Ctenodactylus gundi, assembly GCA_004027205.1. Lineage (NCBI taxonomy): Eukaryota > Metazoa > Chordata > Mammalia > Rodentia > Ctenodactylidae > Ctenodactylus > Ctenodactylus gundi. The sequence continues at coordinate 252,795 of PVKB01002451.1, forward strand.
AATCATTTCTTGCCAAAGGTTATTTTTCTCAGCTATGGTCAACAAACCACTAGAGAGCACAAGGTCTGCATATTAATTAATTGCTCACAGTTCTTCCCAGAGAACACAAGAGCACACATGCAAAATAATTTACCTGTCTTTGGTCCCCATACAATTAATCTGCCATTAAACTACTATGATTATTTCTCTCATCTTGGCCTGAGTAATATTGAGTTAGGTATAAATCATACCCAGGTTGAGATGGATACATTACATTATTTACAGTGGATAGAGCCATTCTTCAAGGGAGGAAGTTTTGTTCTATTTCTTCCTCATTACATAAGGGTTAAATCAATAACTCTTTGGAACTTACACAGGAGGCATCCACCTAATCTAACAGAGAATTTTGATTAGGATTCACAAGACAGGTCCAGCTCTCCAGTTCTTTTAATAATTAAATCAGATATACAGGTTTCATTCTAATTTTCATAGTGAACATTTACCTTAGTCTTTATTGTCTGGGCTTGAAGTCCAAGATAAAAGGAAGAAGAAAATAAATTATACTGAACAATTACCACTGTGATATACAAGAATATTTATTTAAGATACATTCAATTTATACTATTTCCTTGATTGACCTTGGCAAATCTTTTTTTAAATATGACTATTCCTGTAACTCATGTCATATTATGCTTTGCTTTGTTTTTCACCGTTTTCTATCAAATGTGCTTGTTTTAAGCAGAGAAATGATGAAAAGCTGTACCATAAAATGGTTAAAAATATTTTATGAAGAAACTAAATTACATGGAGTTATAAATCACTCAAGGACCACTATGAGAAGAAAGAGACGCTTTGTGCAAGCCAGAATACTTTCTAAGACTGAGAAAAATAATGTAGAGTTATTATATAGCAGGCACTGGTCTAAGTGCCTTGGATGTATTATTTATAACACAACCCCATAATCTGGCCTTATCATTGGTATATCAATGTTATACATAATATGGGGACAATCAAGTCACTTACCTGAGGTCAAACAGCGAGAATCTGGAGTATTACTGAGGGATCAGCCTTTTATAAATAAATGCTGGTCTTCTCAGTAGGAATCGTGCGGAGGGTGCACAAGTGTCTGTGCCCATAGAAGAGCCTGAGTCCCACTCTCCTTTAGTTAGTAGAAAATAGGAAGTGGAGACAAATATCTAAAACCTACCAGAATGAAAGAATGAAAATACTTGTTTGAACCACAGACTATTAGAGAACCTCTGAGTGGTATATCTCACAGTCTCGATTGAGAAATTAACTTGAAATGATGGAACCTAATCACTCAAACCTTTTATGTGCATTTAAATCTCCATGTAATGTTTTTCAGAGTCTTTCTTGTTAAATATGTATTTAGCAAAAACCTTAAAATGATGAAAAAAATGAGATTGAGAATCATATAAATGGCTTCAAGCTCTAGATTTTTCACCTTATAACAAATTAATCAAGTCCTTTTACATAAAATTATACATATGCATATATGTATACACACACACACACACAATTCAACAATAGAGTCTGTTACTTTTAAACAACAACATATATCTGTTTAATCTATTTATATTTAAATTATAAGTACCTGCATAGATTGCTCATTTACTCATGCCGATTGCTACATGCAATACCCTGGTTGTTAGTTCATTTTCTGCTGTGGGGTCAAGCACGCTTAAAAGCAGGAAAAGCTCACTGTGGATCACAGTTTCAGAAGTTTCAGTCTGTGGCTGACTGGTTCCGAGGCGGACATGGCATCGCAGAGAAAGCATGCTGCCTCCTGGCAGCCAGAAACCAATGCTAGTAAGCGCTCAAGGCAGAGAGGAGCTCTGTGGCCAGGACAGACACTTCTGAGGTACGCCATTAGGAGCCCACTTCCTCTAATCATCCACCTCCTTCCTAAGAGCACCACTTTCAGCTATGAACTCACCAACTCACAGGTTAACTCACTGACGAGGCTGGTGTCCCGGGACCAATCGTCTTCTGAAATCCTTATTTCTGAATACACGAGCCTTGGAAGGCACATGATTTAGTCTCAAACATAACACCTCAAGAGAGAGAGCATGACTACAGGGTGGCCCTCTGGTTGATGGTTCCAAAGAACTGTCTCTATGTTTCTGTTTCTAGTCCATTTAGGTGATAGAGCATTGTGAGAGATTTTACCTACTAGTAAAAATAAACTTCCCACATCAACTCTGTTGTGTGTGTTTCTCATTATGTCAGTGAGTTGGCTTATTGCTGTTAACAATGCTTCCTTCCTGCAAATAATCATGAGTCCACAATTTCAAAGTCAACGTCTACTCGTCCTTTACTTTGGTGTTCAACATTCAGCTAGATAGCAACGTCAGCCACGTTCATCATCAGGGAAAAATAGATAGGGAAATAGATGATAGCTAGGTGGGTGGATGGATAGATGAGACGCATAGATATGCCAATGTGCAGATGCATAGATATTCCTGCTTCCGCTTTCTCATTACTGGTGCCATCCTAAGAGAACAGATTGTTACTCTTCTGTCTGGTAAATCACAGTATATATGCATATATGTATATATCCCTCCCTCGGATTCTGTCCACTGTAATCCATCTTCTCAAGAGCTGTCAAAGGAAGATTCCTAAGCATGACTTTGATCATGTCACATCTGTCGTCAAAAACTTCATTGATGACCTTTACTTTTTTTGTGATCAAATGTGAGCATGTGGCAACATAATTATAGCACTCTCGAGCATGACATACAGACAGCACACAGTGAAAAGGCAGAACAGAATTCTTGAAAATCAGAAAAATCTTCAGATTGGAAGACAATGTGTTTCTCATTTTATGTATAAAATTAGGCGAGTTAACTTAAGGTCATCTTTGAACTCCAGATTTTCATTGGCCTACCACTTTACCACTATTTCTCTGGGTTCCCACATGAGCAAACTGGCCTTCTCCAGTATAAACTTGTATTTTTTACCATGTGTGCTTCTTGTGTAATTGTGATCTTCTAAAGTTTCAATCAAAACTTTACCCATCATCAGAATCATATTCAAATTACTACCCAAAAGTTCTCTCTTCTGCTCTCAAAGCTGTTATGAGGATCTGTGAATTCTCTGTATGTCTGTGTATTCATATTCAAATAAATAAACAGGTAACATCCATGTTCCTTTCACCCCTTTGCTTCTCTAGAACTTTGTTCATTATAGGTTTTTAATAAAGAAAATGTTTTATTGAATTATGAGATGTGAAGTTACGACAATAAGAGATCTGTTTCTGAAAAATACTTCAGATGAAATTAACATCCCTTCATGAAGTTCTGGAAGAAATCTCACTTGTATCTCATTTAATGATTTTCTGAGGGAGGCTGGAGTCTGAAAGGAGACTGAATAATGGCTGCAGTGAGGGAAGTAAATCCCTCTGTGACTGGATCTGTGTCACCACAGGAACCCTGCTGCCACAAATAAAATCTCTAAAGAAATAGTTTTGAATACAGCCATCAATGAGAACTTGAAAAAGAGATATTTCCAAGAATCAAGTTGATTTCTTAGAACTTTGAAAGGAAAGTATCCTTTTAAGGATGCTACTTTATAAATAAAACTGAAATAAATGTATGATACATAAGCACACTTAAAAAATAAACCAATAACATGCATAATTTTATAGAAATTTTCAAGACACTGTGTGTGTTTATCTCTGTAACAGGAAAAACCTAAAAAATAACTTCTTTAGCTTGGACAAGAAATGAATATGCATCAACATTCCTCCAACAACACCAATGATCCTGTTATCTTAGAAATAATGTCTTAATTCATGTCTCACTTGTGAAACTTAAGTAAGTCCTAGGAATACGTTATTTCCCACTTACCTTCCTGAAAATAGTAAGATATTTAACATTAAAAATAAAACTGAGGAAAAATAGAGCAAATCACTCTTCCCAAAATGACACAAAAAGTTAACCACCTAATTACAAATATATATATATATATTGAATAAAAATACATGGACACAGTTCAAGACACGTTTTTGGTCAAAATACCTTGAGTTATGTTTCTCTCTCTGGTACTTTTACTTCCTCAAAACTTAACTTTGCAGCCCATTCCTTTCTATTAGAATTATCTCTGAAACCTCAGGAAAAAGTAATTATTTTTAAAATAAAAGGATAGACTCCTCTGACTTATCAAATCTCATGAAAATTTTCTCAGATGTATAATACCCTTCAAAATTACATGATCAGAGTAATTATCTCCATTTTAAGGAATGTATTTTATAGTTGCATATGAATAAAATCTCCATACCCAAAAGGTTTAACCTCTCTTCTACAAATCTGTGTCAAGTTTATAAAAAACTGATAAAATTAAAGACTTTTAGAATTATTTAAATCAAGTAATAGTATTTTAGATCTTCCTGTTCAGAGAGATAAAGACACTCTAGAGAGCTTTATGTTGCAGTAGAGAAATAAGTTCATTGAGTTGTGGCAGCCATACTGAAATTAATTTGTTCATCTTTCAATCAAAACTATTTTGCAACTTTCAAAGTTTCTGATTTCCCCTGGTGCTACTCTTCGTGTATATGCACATGCAAAAAACACAGCCTTCCCGTCTACAACCTTCCTGAGAAACTGCCTTACGGTTCGTGAAAATGCGCTGTGTGCCAACACAGCCTTGATGAATCTTTTTGTCCAAATCATGCGTCTTCAGGATATCAATAGAGGTTTCTTATGTGAAATAGGCCAGTACAGATTGGGTGAGAAATTAACTTCAAGTTAGATACATCCGAGATCTGTCACCCTACTTAAATGTCAATAGATATGGAACATTTCTTTTGTGATTTTTCCATTTGCTCCAGTCAGTCAAGAAAAACAAAACCACCCTCCCAAAAATAAGTTCTTACTTTCAAAAACTCATAAGATAATTTTACATTAGACTGTGATGAATTAAAGATGTCTATTATAAAATGTATATCTACTTCTAAAAACCACAAATCAAGAAAACAAGCAAATAGACCAATTAGTGAGTTAGAATGAGCTGACCAAAATTTTCTCACTGAAGGTACAAAAAGGAAAAATAAAAGTTGGAAAAAGGTTTTTTTTGTAGTAATATGATGATGGCTATAACCCTGAACTATTGAGAAATTGCTAGTTGCATTAAATGTAAATGCATTAAGCATTTCAATGAAAATACACATACTGGCAGACTGAGTTAAATAAAATATGATCTATTTTGTCTCCATGAGAAACCATTTTCAATAAAGAGGAATACATAACTTGAAAGTATAATATAGAAAAAGAGGCACCTTATATATTAGTTATATATATTAATTGTTACTTAAACAATTTCTGTAGCATCAGAAAAAGTAGACTTTAAAACAAGAGATTCTAAAAGGGACAGAGTAGGATAATGGGTAGTGATTGCAGCAACTATGAAAAGAATCCAAGGGCTGTAAGTATGCATGAACTCTTTGCTAGGCTTATGAAAAATGAGAAAGTAAGAAACAAAATTAGCAACGCTGGAAATAAATGGGAGGATTTCTTAGATCTCACAAATAAGAAAAGGACAACAGAAGAATAAAATTAAATTATATGTCAATAACTCTGAAAACTTAGATTTAGGTTAATTTCTATAATATTATTATATTACTCTAACTCACAGAAAATAAAATTTTGACTAATCCTCTACTAATGAAAATAAAGTTTCTGTTAAAAATTTTTTTTGAAAAGTAGATAGATAGCCCACATCTTTGTTAACAAATTTCACAAATTTAAGGAAGAATTTATAGTGATCCTTTAAATATTCTGTCAGAAAATCGGTGAAGACAAAAACCAATCTAGTAAATTTTAGAAGAAAACTATTACTCTGATACCAAAATCAGGAAAGGAAGTTAAAAAAAAATAAAACTTCACACCAACAATCTTATTAGTAGGGATACAAAATATATTTTTAAGTATTAGCAAAGATGAAGCAGCAATATTTATTTAAAAAAACACGAGCTTTATAATGGGAATGGTTGGTTTAAGAATAAAAATATCAACCCAGAATTAATAAATGAGATTAGTAAGTTTTCCAAATGTAAAATCTGCATATAATATTTATTTTTATTTCTATATTCTAGGGAAAATGCAACATCAAAATGAAAGCAATAATATTTATAAGAGCATACAAAATCATACTATTTATGAAAAATTAGAAAAGTTGTTATAAGATCCTATACCCTGAGAGGTATAAAACATTGCTTAGAAAAATTAAAAAATAAGTAATAAGTGATAAATAAAAATAGTCCATGAAGCTCAAATATTATCTCAAGATATAATTCTACTCAGTTACAATTACAATTTGAGTATGTTATAGACAGTAACAGATTTACCAAAACTACTCTGAAAATTTAAATGACTACCAATAATTTAAACAATTATTAAAAAGTGAACATGAAATAACTGCACTAATTTCAAGAATAAAGTACCATAATGGATACAGTATGTTACAAGCTGAAAGAGATCAACAGAGGACAACATTCTAGAAAGAAATCAGAAATATACGTTGATTTGATTTTTTGATAAGCTAGTAATGCAACAAAATAATGAAAAAAAATTTGTAAACAATGCTAGAGTCTGTGAATACTTACAACTTCAAACCTTACTTCAAACCTTAAACTGCACACAAACATTAACTTGAAAATCGACTTGGATTTAAATACAAAAGGTAAAGCCATAAAATTCTGAGAAAAAAATGGCTGTGACCTTGCTGAAGGCGAATATTTCTTTAACAGCTTATGTAAAGTGAAAGCGTAAGAGAAGCCAGGTAAAAGTTGAACTTTACCAAAAGTTTTTCAAATATATTCTTTATTTTAAAAATAATTTTATAGAAGAACAAAAAGACATTATAAGAAAGAAAGAAAGAAAGAAAGAGAAAGAAAGAAGGAAAAAAACAAGGAAAAAGGAGCATTCAAAAGGTTAAAACAAATGGAATAGTACGCATCTATAAAGTCCAACAGCGTGGAGACTTTTACAGGCAAATGGAAGAAACTTGAGAACATCATGCTTAGTGAAGTGAGTCAGAAGCAGAAGGTGAAACATCGAATGGTCTCTCTGATATGAGAGACCCAGATCACAACTCTTATGGAACTTGAAATGAAAAACAAAGTGAAACAGGGGGGTAGGGCAGGGAGGTAGAGAGGGGTGGGTAGGGGGAGGGGCAAAAGGAGAGTGGGAAAGCCCTTGTCACCTTGACAAGATACATATGTGCACAAAATGCTAAGCTTCATTGTAAACCTGAAATTTTGCACTTATACATATCAATAAAATGGGAGGGGGAGGTTAAAACTTAAAAGATTGTAAGTGTTACATGATGGTCAGGATGTGAAAGAACTGAAAATCCTTTATCCTAGCAGTCGGAATACAAATACTGCAGTCACATTAAAAATAGTTTGAAACTTTCTCTTAAAGTTCAATACAACCTTACTGCATGAATCAATAGCCATACCATATTTAACCAACCATATTACCCAAGTGAGGCCACGTGTGCAAATATTTGTGCACAGACATTTATAGAAGCTTTATTTGTAAAACCAAATCCAGATGCAATCCCACAAAAGCATCAGTGGGTAAATAAACAAATTATAAGGAGCTGGAGGAATGGCACAGTGGTTAAAGGGTTTGCTCAGCAAGCACAAGGTCCAGAATTTGATTTCCCGGCACCACTTTAAGGGGAGATAGTGGCTCGTGCCTACAATTCCAGCACTCAGAATGTTGAGGCAGGAAGATTGCCATGAATCTAAGGCTAGCCTCGGCTACATAGTGAATTCAGAACAAGTCTAGGCTTCAGAGCAAGACCCTGTCTGAATAAATAATAAATATTATAGATATCAGCATATTACTCAACAATAAAGCAGTGATATGAATTAGTCATTAAAAATGCTGAGGAACCCCATCAAGAAGCTGGCAGCTCAAATAAAAAGAAGCTTCGCAGAAGAAGTACAAATGGCCAAGAAACACATGAAAAAGTGTTCTCCGTCACTGACCCTCAGACAAATGCAAATAAAAACAATGTTGAAGTAACACTTCACACCAGTAAGAAAGGCCTATATCAAGAGCTCAAAACAAATAAATAAATAAATGCATAAATAAATTGTTGGAGTGTGTACAAAAAACGGAACTCTACTCCACTGCTGGTGGGAATTAACTCTCGTGCAACCATTACGCAAAGCAGTCTGGAGGTTCCTTAAAAAGCTGAGAATGGAAATTTCATTTGATTCAGCTACTGCTCTACTGGGCATGCTCTCAAAAGAAACAAAGTCCACATACCAAAAAGACACATGCATATCCATGTTTACAGCAGCACAATTCATAATAGCCAACCAAATCCTGGAAACAATCTACCTGCCCATCCATACAGGAATGGTTAAAGAGGATGCGATACCTACACACACTGGAATATTATGAAGCCATGAAGTAAGACGGATAGGAAGCTTTGAATAAAAATGGGGCCACCTCGAGTCAATAATGTTCGGTGAAATGGACCAAACACAAAACACTGACTATAGATGGGTGTCCCTCGTATGGAGTCCACAAAATAATGGCATAAAAAGGCTCCAACACAAGTGACAGGGTAGAAAATGGGACGATGGTCTGATAGGTGAGGGATGAATCTCAGAAAAGGGACAGGCATAGGTGCTCATTGATTCCCCAAACCCCATGTATCAGATATATTATAGAATTTGGAATTCATGCATGAACAAATATGTGTGTGTGTAAGATGATCATTATAACTGCATAACAACACAATTTTTAAATTCCTGAATCATATACCCTTCAATCTATTGAAGTCAGAGATGCATTTCAACTTTTTGATGATTTGTACTTTCTTATTTGCATGCTAAGTCATTGCCGCCTTCATGTTCAACATTGTTTAAATTATGACTCTCAAATAATAAAGCAGAATTTCAATTAAATACAAAAGGATACATGAGGAAAAAAACATGTTGATGAAAAAAATCGCCAGATATTTTGAAAAACTCATGTGATGACATTTATTGGAAACTTATGGAAAAAAATTAAATACGCTGGATGGAAGTAGTATAATCACCTGTTGTTAGAGATGAAGACGAACTAGAAGATGGCACCAAAAGAAATTGGTCAAGGTAATAAGATTTTTTTTTTACCTCTTGCTTATAGTGCACAAATTAAGGTTCTTCCTTGCACTTAAAATGCAAGTATTTTATACTTTATAAATTTGAACTGAAATAATATGCCCAAAAGTTACCTCTAAAATTTGGGGCAGAACAGCGCAACAAGAATTTCTATTATACAATATGAGTCTTATTAGTTCAGAGCCCGCAGGATCAGCAACTACGTGCTCCATCTATAGTAAATGCTTGAGAGCTGGTAGCAAATTAATTCAATTAATACACTGATTACAGATGAAAAATTTTTAGAAATATCCCGAACAAAAAAATGCTTCTAGAGATCTTAAGCAATATGGAGAACAACTTGCAACTTCTTTCTCTCCATAGAGGCTGCTGTCCTTAGAAGTGAAGTTCTGGAAAGTAAAGAAAAAGCCCAGGAAGTTTTAGAAGTCCTTTTGGACGTCGGTAGAATGAGCAGACAGCCAAGTTCTTTGTACACTGATTGATTCCCTTGTTCAACATAAGGGCCATTTTCCTGTCAGCCTTTAATAAATGGCCAACCACAAAAAGTACTAACCTTGATAATTGCAAAGAAAAGTTGAGAGAGCTTAATTTTAGTTGGAAAAGCACTTGTTTCCAATCTACCGGCTGTAGAAATAAGAAAGACAGGACAAACAAGTTACCAGTCCACGATTCTCCTTTTGTGATTTCAAACTATTCTTTTTTCCTATAAAAATAGGAAAAAAAAAATACAACACTTTTTTTTTTCTCCCTAAACGGTAAAAAGACACAAGAAAGGGCCTGTGAAGCCCAGCCCCTGAGTGCTTTCCGCAGTTCATCTGTGCACACAGATCTGGCCTGTAATGAAGCCATTTACATGCAGATGCAGGGCTGAGTGTGTGGACACCAGTCGCAACTCTGGGAATTGTTGTTTCATCTAATCAAAAGAAATTTGCACATGAAAGCCACATCCGTGTTCATTAACCCCACAGCTCTCTCAATATTGCTTCTCTATTATTCCCAACAAAATTGGAAACCTTTATATGATTAGGTACCCCACTTCAGAGCTGTATTTTCCTCCTACCCCCAACCTATGCCTGCATCTGAATAGAAAAATGCATGTGGGTCTGAAAGATTGAATAATTTGTAAATTCATTTACTGAAAATCAATCCCAAGCATCCCTTTTTTTCCCACATCGGTTGGTCCATATGAACACACTCTTACAACCAAAGAGAGTCGATTATACTTACAAACTTTCATCATCGAAAAATACAGACCTAGACACCAGAATGGGAAGTCAAAGACAGTAAGCTCAACTGCCAGCTTTATTTTCATGTGCAAATAAAATGAAAGCCACAGATGAGTCTGGTGGCAAATATTATTCACACGTTGCATTGAAACACAAAAGCATTTGCAATGAGCCCTAAAAGGAAAACGTATGATTAGGAGTCGATGCAGGTCCATCTCACACTTAATAATAATTACGTGTCCTGTCAATCGTGTGGATGGTAAGTGTACAAAATTTGCGACAGTGATCCCGCTACTAGCCTTCTTCATAAGGGATAAACGTGATATGCTATTCACACCTAATCCTTTTATCAAAGACGATCTTGGGACTGGGCATTTCATTATGCGTTATAAATGTCTAGTAATAAACATACTAGACATGCTCACTGTGCTAGCACTAGAAAATTGAGTTTCTCTCCAGAATTAGAAGAGCAGGAATAACTTGGCTTTGTTAAAGCAATTCAGCGGTGACCTGCCAGGAGCTCTGGGGCTGAGAGGCGAGGCGCATCTCCCTGCCCACTCAGTGTCTGGCCTTTTTGCCGAAGCTGCCAACAGTGGACTTAATTAGCGCCAATTATGATTTTTTTTTTAATGTGGACACCTGCACAATGTGAAGTAGATGAAGAGTCCTTCCACGTTTTCTATCAGCGATCATACGGCTGTCAGAAGCAGACAATTTCTGGTTGCCACTGTTCTAGCAAGGATTCAGATTACCACCCTAGAGGTCTATTTCTCCATGTCTCATTTATACTAATCCTCAGTGCCTAGACCCCTATTACTCCCTCTTCCAAATCCACATAGTTGCTTTTGGTTAAGAATTGTTTATTGATCTTTTATGGAATAAGCAAGCGAAAGCATAGTGAAGTGCTTTCGTTGTATTATATGACTTTAAACATCATATAATTTGAGTGTTAGTTAGTATTGAAGAATGGTCAGTAATTGTGAAGTCCAGAAAGTCTTGAACAAAAAAAAAAAAAAAAAAGAAAGAAAGAAGAAGTAGAGTTTGGATTAAAATGTCAACTGTAGAGTTCTCTCTTCCTTAGGGAAAAGCTAGACATTCTGCCCACAATTTTGCAACAGATTTCCAAAGATATATCTCAAAGAGACCACAGTAGCATCTTAAGATATGAAAATGGAATCAGCTCCATCACAATGTACCAGTGACAACCCGTAGCAGTTTTATGTAACTAGAAATGGTCGTGAGATACATTTTCAGAAAGTTTCTTGAGCTAAAATAACTTGATTTTTTTCTTAGGTGTAGAAGAAGGCAGGGGAAAAAAGAAATGAGAAATTATGTATTGTCACTTATGAAAGTCAGAGGAAGTGGAAAACAGCACTATTGCATTTTCCAGTGTCAACGATGCTCCCACAGAACCGTTTTATTGCTCGAGTTGATGGGAAAGCCATAAAACAACTGTTGGATTTCATTTTCAATTGTTGCATAGTCTGTAAGATTATTCAGCGAGTAAATTTGCAAAAACTTTGGAATAGCCCATCTGTTCATTTTAGGAAGGAAAAGAACATAATTAGAAAAATAAGAATAAGGGAGATGAGATATTAGAAAACATTTCTTGTTTCAAATTCATAGTAGAAATCTTTGAATTCTGGACCATTCTTAGGGTAGAGGAAATTCCAGAGAAATCGGTTAAGAGGTTTAAAGTACAGAGTGTCACACTGTGACATTTTAGCTTCATGTGCACTCTTATAACCAAACTGTCAGAATTCTTGACTGCATGAAAGACTTATCCCATTATTCACTCATTTATTCATCAATTATTAATCAATAGGTGGATGCAAGACACTGTGAAGAAATTGAAACAATGCGGATTTAACACAAAAGAGTGTGATGAAAAGTAGATTATAGGGCAACAGTCGGCACAGAGGATGGGGGGATTTTCAGTCTGAAAAGCGTAGTCTTTTTGAGTACATGATGCTTACAAAATAAAAATCAGTGAGTTGAAATAGCCTTAGAAGTTGAGGAGAATATCCTGGGTCAAAGTCCAGGATGCACTATTAAAGCCAAGTGGGAGAAATCAACTCTGGTGCTCTACTGCAGGGTTAGGTGACTACAGAAATAATATTGCACTATATCAGTATACGTCAAAATAGACAGAACAGAGATTTGGAATATCCTTGCCACGAAGAAATAAGAAATGCATAAAGTGATAGATTCGCCAGTGCCTGTGATTCAGTCATTATACAGTATAGACATGTATCAGAATATCACATTGGATCTCACAAATATGCTCGATATTTGTGTGTAAATCAAAAATCTGTCTTTGAAGAGGACGAGGGAAATTCAACTCATGTGTACAGCTGAAATACATCCAACACTTGAAGGATAAGGGAACAAAGAAACTGAATTTGAGGTTAAGGTTTTAGTCCTTAAGATGCTATTTTCTCAAATCATTGTCAAATATTCACCAGAGATAAATGATACCTTTTCTGTGAGGAAGGTATTAGAATTGCAAATACAGTCAGAGAGTAAGTCTTTGTTTTGTTTTTGAGAAAAAAGGATAGGATTCATTTGTTCTTATTTTGCTTGGCTGCAAATAGCTTTGGAAAAAAGTTTTACTAAGAGATTCCTAGTAAGAATTGTGTAAAGACATGAGGAAAACATCCTATCTGCTCCTCCTCCTAGTAGATAAGCATCTCTGTCAGTTTGGGCACTAAAAGATCAAAACCACAGGTGTAAATTGGGAAATGCTGGGAGGTGGGGAAGACAGGCAAGTTGAAGAGGAGAAACTTCTTGTTATAGCAGGCTACTGTCATGACTCTCTGGCCAGCTCACAGAAAATTACTCTAGGATGAGCTCCACAGAACACGAGTTCTATGAAAAAATGAAATTGTAATAGTCAATTTGCTTCAAAACCTCTTTGTGAGCGTTCATACGAATGATGTTTTAGAAGTCTTTCTTTGTTAAGTTTAACTTCCCATGATCCCAGATCATTTTATTCATTCCAGAAAACTTTGTGTAAATCTTTATTCTAGAAAGAGTTCATGCAAATAGAATTTTAGAAAGACATTTCCTGAAATTTCTGCTTGTGTCTAAGTCCTTTCCCTGAAGAGAATAGCAGAGAAACCATTCAACCGGGCACAGGGCAGCAGGGAACACAGCTTCCAACCTTCACAGCTTTCCCGTGCTTGTACATAATTTTTTATTTTCGGTGCGAGTATTAAGCCCAAGGTCTTGCACGTGCTAAGGAATATCACCCAGCTACATCTCTAGCCTTTTACTGCGGTTTTAAATAACATCTTCGAACCCATACCGACACTTACAAAAAAAGTATGCCTAACACTCGCTGGCCTATCCTGTAATCAGCGCCATACTGATGATTATTTATTTCCAGAGCACTCCAATATCTGACTGTTAACTATTGTGACTTTGAATTACCACTGCTTCTTTGCTCTTCGGCACTACTGAGGTTAACTCATTTTCCAATCTAGCTCTCACGAATGACTTTTCCTGGGTTATTTGCTGTTTTGTCCTGCACTGTTCCTGAGTTTCAATTACTTTTCAAGATTCAAGCTTTGGTATATGTCGCTCTGTTCTCCACTTTTCGCATTCTGGAGCTGGTCAATCCTCAAGTCTACAATTTACCTCCTACCTTTTCAGGTTCTCTATCTCCATATTTTCAGTGCCCACTATTATCCTAAATTTTGATACTCCAATACAAAAATGATCATCATTTTCCAGTGATTTTCTTTTAATTTTAAACAATTCCATAGGCTGGAAATTTTAACAGTATTTCCCTTTCCACATTCTAGCCAAACAAATAACATTTGTTTAAATTTCTTTATGTTTCTTTCATCTCTCTATTCATCATGCTTGAATATTCTTTCATTTATACCATTTTATATCACTCTCAATTGAACACACTCTCATACTTATATTCTATAATACAGAAATATTAAAGGGTTGTCACTAATTATTTACGGTTTTGTTTTATTGAAAAACAAGTGCCTACAAACAATATTATGTATACAAAATATACATACAAAAAAGGACAAGAGAAAAAATTACCTAGAATATTCCTTATTCACTGATAACAAAAGGTAAAAGTGTTGGAAAGTTTTTAATACTTAGCGTCTTTTTTAAGTCTGTTTAATTTACTAGGTGATAACTGTGTGTTTGTTTCATAGTCATTTATTTATCTATTCATTGATTAATTTACTTAGGATAAATATTAAGGCTTTCATATTAAGCTATATCCCCAGGACATTTTGAGTTTTGATTTTTGAGACAAGATAATGCTATGCTGTCCAGGCTGGGAATGGATTTGCAAATCTTCCTGCCTCAGCCTCCTAGAGTGTTAAGATTACAAGCCTGTACCACAGGGTCCAGAAGTGTGTCAGAGCCTTGAAAAAACATGAGACTTGAAAAGGTCATGTTTCTATAGGTCCCCTGATTCATTTAATTTTATTCTATTACATGTAGTTGAAAATCAATTGATCAATATTATTAGTAGTAGTACTGTGAAACACTCATTGTTTTTTTTTTTCCTTTGAGACAGGATCTTGCTCTATAGCGCAGGCTGGCCCTGAACTCACTATGTATCCCAGGCTGACCTCGGACTCACAGTCCTCCTGAGTGGTGGGATTACAGGCGTGTGCCACCATGCACAGCTTATGGTGCTGGAGAATCAAATTTGGGTACTTAGCAGGCAAGCACTTTAACTGCTGAGCCATTCCTCCAGCCCCTAGAACACTCATTTAAAAATTGTCTCTCACTCTGGGATTGTGGGCAAAATTTCTAGAAGTGGTGATATTGAGACAAAAGATACAAAAACTTCTCACAATATTGAACTGATTTTGACATTGAAGGTATAGATTTTCTTCTAAAATTCTCTTCGAATGACTTAGCATCTAATGTCTGAATTTTTAAACTTCAGCTTTCAAATTTACATTCACTCTCACTTGACTTTATTATAAAAATTCTGTTGGGACCACTGTAGCTTCTTTGACCTCACATCAATAAAATGCAATGTTTTTGATATCAGGCTTTCCTTTTTTATCAAAACAACTTTCCTCTTCCTCCTCTATGAAAAATCATGTCTACTGTTCTAAACTCTTGCTTGCATGGCTGGCCCATCTTCCCTTCGACTTTCTTTCAGAAATACCTTTCTTTTTTTGAACTCTTACATCATTAATAATCATTTTACCTTTATTTGAATTCTACCTAATTAACACTGGAGTTTTGAGTTTATTCCTTTCTCTAAAGTTACAAGTTGTTTCCAAATTTTCACATTTGACAACATATTGTGCGTATTGTAATGCTTGGTAAATACTTCTCAAATGAATAAAGAATAAAAGTTACTGTACTAGCAACCTGTATGTAAGTGAAAATCTACCAATTGTTATATTAGTTGCATTGGCTAGTTATTTCTAGACAGTGAATATTTTTCACATCCTTGAAAAGATCACAAAAAACCCTCTACTTTCAGGATGTCTTATTTTATCAACTAGCTTTTTCTTTGCCTCTATATGCTAAGAACAGTTGAAGCTGTTAAATTACAATTAGATTATATTCTAAATCAATCCCCAAATAAGACCTAGAGTGAACTTGAACTATCTCCCCAAGGTATGTTTTACTCAGGAACTAAGAATATTAGAAGTAAAGAATTAAAAACAATGATGTGTTCTTGGAAATTATTAAGAGGATTATTTTCATTGCAACACTTCGGAAAAATGCCAGAACATTTTCCTCAAGATTTATAGTTTCAAGATGATAGCCAACTTTGCAGTAACTCTACAGCTAACAGCTAAGTTTACAGACTTAGGATAAAATAAGGAGAAAAAGTAACAGAATTTGACTTGTAAATTCATTCAGGGTAGCAAACCTTTGTACGTGAACATACAATTTCTAAATTTCCTTACATCCTACTTTTCTAACAATTCTTTCATACAGCACTTTATTACTTTCTTCTACTTGTATTGTGTCAGATCTTAGCAAGATACTGACCAAAAATATGGTTTTGTTTTCTTTATTTCAATAACATAAATAGCGATAATAAGAAAGGTTGTTTGGTTTTATAAGAAACCAAAATGCCCTTTGCATAAATTAAATGCTCTGTGTTTTCTGAGACAATGAAATTTTAGGAAGCATTGAGCCTGCCTGACAGTACTGCAAGAGTACTCTGCCTTAACTACTTACTTGTCGCCAGAAAAAAATACCTGATATCCACAATCTGAGGGAGGAAAGATTTATTAGGCTCACAGTCTCAGAAGGTCTGACACGTTCCATTCATGGGCAGCCAGTGACGGTGGCAGCACATAGCAGAGTCTAAAGAGCGGCTCCCACCACTGCAGAAAGAAGCTAAGTAAAGGAAAAGACGAGCTGATGTTTTCAGACTCGAGGAAGGCCACAGCTTTTTCAAGAATAAGGCTCAATAATGTTTCTTCTTCCTTCCTTTACTTAGTTCAGACTACCAGTTAGAATCCCACACCGGAGCGGGTGTCCCTCCCTCAACTCATGGCCCACAAGTCAATGACACACACCTGAATGCTCTGGCCTTTGTGTCCCTTAATCTCAGCAAGTAGACACAATCATTCCAGTTCAAGTCCCAAGCATTCCCCGCTTCCAGCCAGGCCCTGCCTCCCAGTAATACACCATTCCACAGATATCGACTATGTCCAAATCCATGAGGCTTTTGGAGGATAATCTGGATCTGAACCAGAGCACAGGCTTACCTCAAAATATTTCCAGTTCCATTTTTAAATAATGTTTAAAATAAAGCCTTCAGGACACACTGCCTGATGTTACATGGGTTTAATAATATTTTTAAAAATCTATGCACAAAAAAGAATGAAAAATAACCCATTAAGATGTTATATATATTTCAACTTTTACCAGAACCCTTGCTTTAGGATTTGCCTACTAATATCTAAAGCAGATTGTGAATTTCTACGTGACCAAATAATTGTTTCATTTTTAAAATAAATGATGTATCATTGTGAAGGAATCTGGAAGAATTGTTTCAATTTGAAATGATATTTTCTTGTAATCTCTCAAAGAGAATTGGGACAAACTAACTTAATGCCACAGAAACAGAGAGAGGTTCCGGCAGGTGAGATACCTGACGCTTTTCTCCTGTGAAGCTGCTCATCCATCACTAACGGTTCCATCTAAAGCAGAAGCAGAATTAGAAAATTGCTGGCCCTGACCATAAAGTCTTTCATCGAAAGGTCTTCACTGAAATTCCAGTTTTTCACATACACAGGCTGAAGTTTTTATACACTTTTTTTTAATGTTTAGTCATCTATCCTCCAGAAACTGGGAGAACAAAAACAAAAGTGTCAGGGAAGTTAAGTCTCTATTCATGCTTTTGGCAGAGGACTAATTTTCCCAATCCCAAAGATTTTGCAATAGTTTTGGGTGTGTGTGTGTGTGTGTGAGATCTCTTTAGTACTAGAAATATTTTAGTAATAGAAATATTACTGCGAGTTGAATTTTTCTTATCCCAAATTTTATAGATGAAGACAGTAAAGCTTAGAAAAGATATTTAGTAATGTTATCAAGATCAATGAAACAATTAATAAATCAGGATCCCAGGCAATGATTTGGCTATGAACTTAAGGGAAATGAAAATTTACAAGTTAAAGAGATTAAGAAAAACCAAGAGAAAAGAAAAAGAAGAAGGCTTGCTTTGTTTCTGATTCTGGACATCTCACGGCTGCTCTGAATAGGCTGCAATCGTAGGTCCAAGGACTGAATCCAGCCAGCACCTGTGAGTGAGGCTGAGTCATCTGTGAGATGCTTCTGCTGCCTTGAAAGGACCCCATGCCTAGAACAGAAAGTACTTTCAGGCGAAGAATGGCATTGACTTGACCTATTCCACAGCTGCCTGGAGAGTTGTTCACACACAGGTCTAGGACTGTTTGCCTATCCAAAGGAAGCTCGGGATGAACTGCTCATTCATCACGTTCACGTCATTAATTCAGGGTGCTGTCTGGGAGGATGCTCTGAGACTCCTCAGTAATAGCAAAAAGGCTAAAGTCACAGACACAAGACCACTCTGTCCTCCACCCTTTTCTACAAGAAAGCTTACAGTGGCTGCCTGTCTCTGTCTCTTTGTGGGTTGCTAAGATTCTCTGTTAATGAAAAGATGAATATGTTAATGAGGCATATGTTAATGAGGAGTCAAGTGCAGATTGAGTGTAAATAAAGGAGGGACCTTCTTAAGAAAAATATTTGAAAGTAATTACTCTTCCTCTCTCCTTTTCTTCAGAGTTTATTTGTTCCCACAATCATTCATTTCTCCCAGCAGTTATGAGGACAATGTCATTGATAGTGAAGATATTTTAATCCTCATGTATAAGAAAAGAAAAAGAAACAAAACTTGCTGTGCCTGAATTGTGAATGCAAAAGTTTTGAATGCCATTACTATTTCACGTGTTTGATTAGCACCTCAAGATTTGAAATATTGAAAAACTAGTTTTCATGAACTTGTAAGAAGGGTCATAGTTTTCCAACTTGATAATGCTCTATTCAAAAGATTTGACATTTTCTACTAACTTAAGCAATGCCTAGAATATTGTCTTATTGTGTGTCTTTTAATGAATGCACATTTCTATTTCAAACTAAAAGCTTTGTTTATCCCAACTTTTTATTTGTGTGCCTTAGACAAAAGATATGGAAAAGAATTTCTTCAAAAAAGGTAAAAATTTGCAGCATAACTCTAATTCCTTAATCTTTTTTTCTATAATGTTTCTAACCATTTGTCACTTAAAAATATCAATCCTATGTTTTTTTTTTATCTCTGTATCAATCCATCCAGGAGAGTAAATGGATTGATAAGGCATGAGGACATGATACAAACCAGCTTCTGGCCATTTTAGGTCTCCAGCAGTCTTTATTATTTGTGAATAAATACACAGATAAATATGCACAGATGAAAAATTTCTGTTTATGTTTTACATGGAGCATTCAAAGAATCAAAAACAAAATACATAATAATGTTTAGAAATTCTACAGCATCACCTATGATCTATTCAGCATCAGATAGACAAAATCATGAAGAAAATTTTTCAGAAGGCAACTTGTTCCCCACAACACCAAGACCTTTCAGACAGATAGCCATCTCTGAATAACAGCAGATAAAGTCAAGTCAATGAGATGTACAGAGATGCTGCCTGCTAGCCCGCATAGCAGCATGATAAAGCGAAGATAATGACTTCTTTCTTGTACCACCTCGGCTTCAGCTGTCAGATCCCTGAGAACTGTGTGAGACCACCCCCCAAATAAAATTCTGCACACTACAGAATGTCCATTTTCTGACTTGAGGTTGGAGCTATGGTTGCCATGGAGATATACCTTCCTTCGACTTTGCTGATACAGAGCCTCTGCGTTTCAATATAGCAAAAGTCAGAATCTCGTCTCCCACGTATAGAGAAGCTAGAGACAGGTGTTTACACTGAAAGCTTCTGTTTTGTGAGCACAATTCTTCAATTCTGAAATCGGTGTCGGAGCTCAGAAAACAATGCTCCAAAGTGAAGGCCTCAAAAGTGACCCCATCAGAGTATCTCTCTGACCTTCTCCTACCCTGCTATCCCACACCCCTTATTTTCTCCAGAGGCAAGCCCCATAAACTCGAACTCTACTTCCCCCAGGCGAGGCATAGAAACCAGAGTGCCGTTACCTCAAATTATCTATAAAATCTAAAAGTACTACTATGACTTTCCTTCACATTTCTGTGTGAGAGTTGGTCTTAAAGAAATGTGATTATCTGAGCTAAGATTTTTATTACACGAAGGGTCCTGCCCTATACCTAAAAGAAGGAAGGCCTCACAGAGCAGAAAAAGAAAATCGGAACCCAGAGTCCTCAGTGGTTTTTTCTTCCTCAGCCTATTTCTTTTGGGTATCTTTTATGTATCTTCTACTCACTTGCTTCTGCCTTGTCAAACCTGAGCATAAAAATGGACAGTTCACTTGATGTCTTTGAATCTTTAATCGGCTCTTTCGTCACCAAAACCATGATAAAATAATTTTTGTCTTTTTCCTATTAATCTTCTATTGCATGTTTGTTTCTTCAGACCCTAATATCAGACTATCAGCCTGGAGAAGGAACATTTGAACTTTCTCTACTGGTCAGCTTTCCACTGAAAGGACAAAATACCTGACATCCGTAATGGAAGGGAGAGGATGTTCATTTTGTCCCATGGTTTCAAAGGCTTCCATCCCTGGTTGTCTAGCTCCAAGGCAGAGACCTCAGGGGAGAAGGCGACAGTGGGGGGAAGTTGCTCACAGCATGGCGTCTGGGAAGTAGACCACAGGGGAGGAACCCCAGAAGAAGGAGTGGGACTCGCATACAATCCCCAAGGCTGTGCCACTGTGACTCACTTCCTCCTACAAGGATCCACCTCTTCATAGCCCACTGAGCTTTGAGCACATCAATCAGTTAACTTATTGGGAAGGGTATTGTCCTCGCTGAGCAATCTGACTGTCCACGTAGTCCAAACCGCTCCCCAAGAGTCCCTCAGTCCTGCTGACCAACAACACTAATTGGCATACTGTGCTACAGGGATCAGCGGTTCCGTTCCTCACCACTGCTTTTCAAATCTATTACTTGCCATTTTTAAAGCAAATCTAAAATAAGCTTTATTTAGAAAACTGACCTCCTTAAACGTTCACCAACTACATGATTCTTCCAACTCATGAGAGTCAAGCATATTCTGACATAAACTTTATAATTCCTTACAAAAATATGAATAGCTATCTAAATGAATAAAACTGCATAATTGTATAAGATTTAACATTTTCAGGTTCAAGAATTATGAATTATTTCTACTGGACAAAACATAGTTTCAGAATGCTAATAGTGAAAATTTTGAATTAATAAAAAGAACTGAAAACATATTGAGTCCCATATACTGTTTCTTTCAATTTTATGTAGTTCTGAATTTGTATCCCTTAGCCTTTATATCCTTACACCCCAATCGCCTTGTTATCGCTCCATGTGAAAAGCACTATCAAGGACTACAGCACTTCTTCCTCTATCCATCTACTCTGATGGCTACTTCTCTCTCTCTCTCCCCTCCCTTTACTGCCTTGTCCGGCAACCACTCCTATTGCTACTGGACTCAGTTTTAGTAACATTTTCTCTAAATACTTCTTCCTGGATCTACTCTTTTCTCTATTTCCTTCCACCTCCTCGACAGGAGTAGAGTCGCTGCACACCTCCTGCAGGAGCAATTACAATGTGTACAGTCCTTTTTTAACCATTATTTATTTATTGGCTTCTGTTTTTATCTTTATATTTCAAAATACACACACACACACACACACACACACACACACACACACACACATATATATATATATATATATATATATATATATATATATATATATATATGAAGAATCTGAAAAGTTATCCCTAATGAGAAAATGAAGAAAGGAATAAAGAATAAATACCATTAAGACTATAGAAAAGCAAAACTTGTCTCTGTTAGCATAGCTACCATGCTCTAATTGTGGCTTATACTAGCAAAAGTATGTTTAATGAGCTTAAATTATGCTTCTAACATCAGATGGTACATTTGCTTATCCAGTTAATGCTTTTGTAATTTACCTGTTTATAATTGGCAAGCATATGTTACTCTTAGCTGACACCATGACCTACTTTAAAGATGAGTCACACCTTCAGGGCTCACTGACTGGTTATTCAGAGAACACCTACATTTGGGGCTCTGAGAAGACATCTATTAGACAGGATCCCTGCCCTACAGAGAGCTGCAATTTAGTCTAGTCTTTAGAAAGTACTGCTGCTCAAAAAAAAAAAAAAAAAAAAATGTGTGTATTTGTGTGTGTGTGTGTATAAATAAAAAAGTTTTAAATAGAATGAAAAGAAATTAAAATATACATTTCAGTAGAAACTTCCCTAACACTTTAACACTTTGCAGGGGTTTCCTTAGAGTATTTTACCATATATTCAAAATAAAACAACTTAAAATTTCCATTACATTATGATTTCCCTGGAATCTAAAAATTATTAAATTTTAAGACAGAAGAAGTAAATTGAAGGATCTTTTCTTAGATTGAAGCATGATAATTTGTCTATATGAAATGCCCCTATCAAGGGAAATTTTTATTTGAAATATAAAACAAAATTTTTTTCATGTGTTATGTCTCTGAATATTGGTATCTTTCTAAAAAATATCTGGAAAATGTCTGAATAGAGCTTTGGAGTTTATTTAATATGTTAGTTAAAATATATTTGATAACATAATAAAGCAATCAGTTGTGTTTGAAAACTATATTTATTTTGAATATTTAATTGTAAATGGTATATAAGAAGGAGCGGGAGCCATATTAAATGAGAAAACTAAAAAACATTCAGGGAACATAAATTATTTATTCTATGGAAAAAGTTTAAGGACACATAACACGTGAGATTGAGGAAGAGAAAATTTGGACAAAAGAATGTCTTAACTTGGTTTAGAATTAATAAAACATAAGCCAAAATATTATATAACATCATTGAATTTAGAAACATAACATCAATTTTGGATTTTTCTCAAGTTTTCAACAAGATTTCCAAGTGTTAAATTTAGGTCACATGTGTGTGTTTGTGCATGTGTGTATGTATGTTTATGTGTACATATAAACAAACAGTTGGACAGCTCGGAAAAAAAAATGTCTCACAGACACTTCAAAAATTCTGTACATACCAAATAGACTCTTTATCTTTTTGTACCCACCTGATTTGATTAGAAGATATTCAAAGTGCTAAAAGTTCTATCTCTCTCTCTCTCAAGCTAATTGGGCTTCTAAGAGTTAGTTGTAATTGCACTAAACATTTATCTTGTGTGTTCACTTTCTGAGATGAATCACTGAAAAACATACATATAAAAACAGGTGTATCAACATTATACATCCTTGTGTGTGAGTATAAAAATGTGTTAATAATATTTTCCCCACTATGATCTTCCACACAAAACATTTTTCGCTATAAATATTCATGTAGAAAATATACTTTCAACCCAGTTAATAAAGCAGCAGTCCACAGATTGGTAGTGAAAGCATGGCACTGAGTGTTTATTTCAGACAACGTATTTTAAACGAGCATTTTTAAAAACAGTATTTGTGTTTCCAGATAGGATCACATTTACAGTAGATCTTCCCCTTTTGGCATGAGGGAATGTGGATTAGAAACAGAAGGAAGATTTTTAAAACTAAATTATGGAGTCACAAAATCACTAGACACACTTTCCTTCCGGCTGCCCTTACGTGTTACTTTGGGAAATAGATGAGATAGGTCTATCAGAACAACCGTTTTTGCTTGGTAGACCCGAAGTCACTACTCCATGGCACCGTTCCCATCTCAGGTGACTAGCTTTTTCCTTTTGTTTATTTCACCACGATTAGTTTCTTACACAGTGGAAACAAACTGGGAGATTTCAACTGTTGGTAAATAAAGGGTCGTGCATGAGTGCCTCTTAATAGCTTATCATCGTGTGTAATCAAACTGAGTAATTGCCTGAGAGGAGAGCTCCTGCACATCGGCAGATGCCCGTGGGCTGAGCAGCGCCCTGGAATGTCACCACGCCACAAAGCCCCGGATAGATAATGCATCAGCAGCTCCAGGGCTCTGGGTATGTCACGCAGGTGGGGAGAAACCACTGAGGTGCGGTAAATGTAAGCGTGCCAATGACACGGGAATGGTACTAGATGGATGGGGGACAAGCAAAAACACAAGGAAGCCAAGATATTGAAGAAAACAGCTTTCACCACTAAATGGAAATTACCTTGAACGCTGCATTGCACCAGTGGCTTTGACAGCTGAAGCAGCAGCCGGGAACTTGACTAAGATATTGGCGGTGCTATTTGCTTTGCAAGGGGCTAAGTGTGGTTGACTTTCACCTGACAAGATCAATCACTGTTCACGCAACCCGATGAAACAAATTCAAGAATGTTTTCTTGGGGCATTCATAGTACGATTGAAAATCAGTAGTCTGTTCCTATGACCAGATTCACCAAAAAACGCAAAATAAGTGTGCCCAGGGGACACTTTCTTATGCATACTGTGTAAAATCACATTTGGGGAAGGTTTACTAGTTTACATCATATAATTAAATTGCCAGCATTCAGTCAAAAAATAGATAGATTCCATGCAGTCTTGTCTGCACATTTGTATTGCCACAATTTAAACTGTGTTTTTGAAATAAACTTGAGCATCTTATTTCCTGTTTTTACTGTGCTGTCCTACAACATGTAGTAGATAGGGCCAACTGGCTAGTCCTTGCTCTCTTGTTCTGCGATAAATCAGCTTTGTCATGCACACATTCACACAAGCACATACCTACACACGTGCACACACACTCCCACACAGACACTAAGCTAAGCGAGACTCATTACAGGCTGGCATTCCCTGTGACAGACAAGTAACACCTGTGCTGGTTTGTCTGCAAACAACACATCTACCAGGGGGAAATATTATTCAGTAGTCCTTTAAAACACACAGCCTCCCTTTTCATTTTTTTTTTTATCTCTCCTTTGGCATGATGATGTGAATATGAATTGAAATTTCCAAATTAACTGTTCTAGATAAAGCTTAAGATTTTCATTAATATTTAAATTGAACTCTCAGTCGCGATGTTGTGATATATCACACCAACAGCTTGCACAGAGAGCTTTTTAAATATTAAGTGCTCATCATTTTAAAAGGGAAGATGGAAGTGTTTTTTTTTCTCTTCCCTCAAAAGTGATACTGTTGAAACTTACTTGAACTATGTAAGAACTAACAAAAGCATGAAATTAGTCCAATAAGCATAAGGTGTCATCTTTGTCATCCAACATCATGTTGAATACCAGAGCTCTTTGCTCTCTAAAATAAGCTCCTTCCTGTACTGGGAACGACACAGGGACAGTTCAGCGCCTGACCCAAAACAGGCACTCAATAAATATCTATTTAATATTGAACAAATAGAAATGCAAGCGAGATAAGATGAGAAACACACACAATATAAACAGCCTCTGTCCTTGATAACATCAGAGTATTGACCACATAGTCTCCTGGTTTCCAGAGTAAAACAAGGGAGACTTTCTAGAACAAGAATGACAAAAATAAGTCCGAAGGAATGCAGTCAAGTAGAATTTCAGTGATATTCCAGAAGAATAAAACGGACATACCCAAAACAAATTATTCCAGACTTTTGAAGATTATCTCAGGGACACTTAAGTGTTGAGATGATTCATTGCAGGAAATACAAGCTGTAAACATCATAGTTGAAAAGAAATGATTCAACTGCCCCGTCACGGAGCCCTGCGAATGTCAGGCCTGGGCACAGTCTAATCCATCCCATAAGAACGAGCTCACTGAAGAATGTGCTACCGAGAGAGTGAAGTGGAAATTGCTGTATTGAATAGATTGGCCTACCTACCTCAGAGCACTGTCTGTATGGAAAAATACATACTTAACCCTGGCAACTTTTAAATTTTCTCAGTGAGAAGCAGCACATGCTCAAAGCAATGACATTAGGACTGTCTTTCTCTGAGTTGTTGATCTTTAATTCATTGTATCTCTCTTCATACGCACTTACATCTTATGAACTCTTCCTTCTCTATTTCTTTTGCAACGTCACACAACTTTATCTGGATATTGACTGTGAGAATTCTTCCCAAGAGCTAGGAGTTGGACTAATCCTTAGTTTCTGTGCATACCCCTTTTCCAAGCATTTTTTTCTTTTGTTCACACTCACACTTAACGTAGCTACCTATTAACTAATGATATGCAAAATATCTCATGAGATTTAGGATTTTATAGCAAACAGTTTAGTTACATTTCTTCTTGGTTTTCTCCACCTAATTTATTACCAACTGAGGTGCTAAATATATGTAAATTTATATCTCTCACTTTTTTTCTTTGTAAAAATACAACTTCCTTGTAGATTGACTCTTCATTTGCTTTTTTTTATTGACACACTCACATGTACTATGACAGAGCCTGACACATGGATGATGTTTTAAAGTTTGTCTGTGGTGAACAAATGGCTGAAACACTTATCTAACCTATTGTCACCAGTCACCTCCAGCAGTATGCCTCAGTAGTAAACTACCTCAGTCATTAACATCATTGAGAACTACTGGCACTTAATGATAATGCAACAATGGATTAGAATTCAGTTGGTTCAACTATTGTTTTTATTTCTGCAAACAATGCAAAGGAAAGTGGCTCCAGCTACTCTGTCCACTTCATTTCAGCCACCATTGAGTAAGTCCATTTGCATTCACTTTTTCCTATTTCAAACTCTTCCCCACAGTCATAAGCACATTTAAAAAATACATCTAATCATGGTACCACCTGCTTTAAAAACCAAAATGGCTTCCAATTATTGCTCAGATAAAAATAGAAAGTGATTAATGCCACCAAAAAAGGTAGGCATAATCGACTTCCTACTTACCTCTCCATCACCCCCAACAATTTTTCTTCTATGCCTACAGCCTACAACTGAGCTTTCCAGCCTTATTGCTTCTGACCATTTTTATGAATACTGTGTTCATGTATTACTTAGAGTGGTCCCCTTTACCTCATCACAGATTTATACCATTCCTTTACATCTGCACTGAAAAATGCTCTTCATTGGAAAACCCTTGAAAGGACTCAGAATAATGATTTGATGTTTGTGTGTGTGTCCAGATTTGTACACATTTGCAGATACTCAATTTACAAATGGAAGCTTCCTCTATGAGACCAAGTAGTAGGCACTTGAAGGATGGCAGTAAGCAAGTACAGTAGTAGAGCTAACATTAAGGAAATAAACATTACGTCATAGATTACAGTGTTATGATATACTTAGAAAAAGAAAAATAAAGTGAAAAAGTGGGTATGAAACCTACATATTATATTTCAGAAAAGGTGACCCAGGAAATTGTGTTTGAATGCAAGGTATTTAAACACATAATAGAATGAAATAAACGAGAGAGAGAGAGAGAGAGAGAGAGAGAGAGAGAGAGAGAGAGTCAAGTGAGAACCTTCTAGGAGAGGGAGCAGCAAGAGTGGGATACCTGAAGTCGTAATGTGCTTAGTAGGGTCAAAATCCAGTGGAAGCACTAGGGTGACTAGAAGCCGAGAGAATCTAAGAACTGAGCAGAGAACAGACTCAAAAAGGTTGAGGTGACATGGGATAGTAGAGGCCAAGACAATTATGTGAGTTTGGGATTTTGTTCTCGGCATGTTGGAAAAGGTGTTTGGGAAGGAGAATTTATATTTAGAAGGATCACCAGAGCTGACGTGGGGAGAACGAGATATGGAAGCAAGCGAGCAGGAACAAAGGGACCCGGCTGGGTGCAAGGGCAGCCGTGTGGACACTGATGGCTCCTTGCCAAACTGGGCTGGTCATGACAAGAATGAGAAGGTGACAGTTAGATTTGGAATCATTCTGATAGTGAAGCCAACAGAACTTACTGAGCATTTGGATGCAGAGTATGAGAATACAAGGTCTGGAAATGACTGTCAGGCTCTTGGCTTGAGCAACTGGCTAAAAGGCGGTATGATACGCTGAGCTGTGGTACTTAGGAGGGACACAAGTTGACTTTTGGGCTTCTGGTGTGTTAACGTTGGGTTGTCCATTGAACGTCTAAGTAGACTTGCCAACTGTGCACCCGGATGTGTGGGCCAGAATTTAAGTTTTAGGACACTGCTTGTGCTGCCGATTCTCATAAAATCATCAATGAAAGTAAGACCATCATCTCCCCATTATAATTCAAAAATATTTGCTTACTTTACAACAATAAGCTGGATGGAGTCAAATTATTAAATTGACTTGTGTGTGTGCTGCGATTTGAGAAACATACGGGTAAGGGAAGACTCCTGGTAGCTGTGAAAGTCTTACACATTGATAGCACAAGAGAGATAAAGAAACACTGGTCTTTTTCGCTTTTCTTTTCTTTTAGTAATCAAGATAAATGAAAAAGCAAATGACAGCAACTCGGCCTTTGTTATACTGTAACCCGAAAGAGAATTTACTGAACATTGTTTGATAAACTGTCTAAAAGCAAAGATTAGAAAAGATGAGAGAAAGTACGTGAGGGCGAGAGCAGCC